>PVJX010015697.1:0-42000 GCA_004027295.1 Dolichotis patagonum
TCTGGGAATCTGGGCAAATTACTTATTCTTGTCCATAAAGTACATTACAGAATCTAATGAGCTTCACTCCTTTATTCAAATTTTAAGAAGCAGCTACTATTACTTTAGTGTAATAAATACTGTGGGATAATCCAGAAGAAATGAATGGATGAATGGAAAAATGTGTAAAAATTAACAGAGAATAAAGCTTTTATCTGCAATCAGTCATGACTTAATAGCTGTAAATAGTTTCAAGTCCCAAGAGAATATCAAACTATAAAAACCAAACATTTTCTGGCAAGTGCTAGAGAGGATGTGGCGAACAAAGGGAATTTTTGGATTTTTGATGAAAATGTGAAATGGTACAGCCATTGTGGAATGCTGTATGGTGCTTCCTCAAGAAAATTAAACTTAAAATTCACATGCAATGTAAAATTCCACTTCTGCATATAACCCCCAAAGTGCTGCAAGATGTGTAATGTTTATAGCAGCATTGTTCATAGTGGCCAAGAAATGGAAGCAACCCAAGTGAATATGACAGATGAATGAATAAACAAAATATAGTGTATAGATAGAGCAGAACATTATTTGCCCTGCAGCATATCCCAGTTACTTGAGTGGTTGAGAGAGGAGAATTGCTTGAGCCTAAGAATTCAAAACAAGCCTAAACAACACAGGGAGACTCCTCTATAAAATTATATATATATATATATAATATATATAATTATATGTATATATACATATATGTATGTATATTTATATATACATATATATAATCTAGCATATATGTATATATGTATATATGTCTACATTTGATTGGAAAATTTTCCATAAATTAAACATTCTTACTCAATTAATCTTTTCCATAAACTATGTCACATGATTTGAGTTTATGGTGATGAAGTATCATAAGAATTCTCTTATGAGATTTCTTATACATTAAGCGTCCTCCTTATTTGGTACCTTATTTGGTTCGCAGCTCTCATAACTGTGTAAGAATAGCAATTTAAATGTTTATCCTTCAAATTAGATTTCATCAAAATTTTTGAGTTTGAAGTTAGAGAAAAACATTAATTGTGTTCTGAAAGTCACTTTTCCATAGACCCTTAAATATACAATTTAACTATGTAGTTGCAAGGTTTTCAATCAACATAAACTTCTAACTCCAACTTTTAAAATGAGAAATGACTTTCAATAAAAAAATCTAGAGCCAAGACACAGTGGTGTCTGTGAGAATAACAAATTTATTATGAGCAATTCTCCTAGTCATTCTCGATACCACAGACAGAAACTCTGGTTTGGAAAGATTGTTCTGTGTGCATTTTGTGAGCCATGTAGCTCTGCGCCAGGTGTTTATCAGTGTTAAGGCTCAGTGTCCTCTGATATTAGTGGTAATAACATTTCCTTTTTCATAGGCATGTGGTTAGCAAAGGAGAAATACAGGTCCATACTTATCCACTATTCCAAAATCCTCAAAAGAGGCGTAAAAAAGAAATTTATGTGTAATTCATTAAGAAAATTCTGAGATAGATGGACTTAGGACTATAAAAATATTGTTAGCCTTTGTTTATCTACTGTTCGATTTCATTTCATTAGATTTTCTGTAGAATCATTTAATTGATTGACCATGGGTTGCTTCCCAGCCTGTGTGGAACACAGGTGACATGATACATGCATAAAGTCCCTTACCTCATACCTAGATGTTCTCAATTCATAAACATACTTGGCTTCAAAGACTGTAAGTAAGATATTTTGTGCTTGAATATAGAACTTAATAAAATACTTGATCATTTAAGTTTGTTACCATAATTATTAATTTTGTTGTCAAAATTTGAAGTTAAAAAGAAACTGCACTATTTCATTTAAAATAACATCAAAAAGTCACTTGAATTGACTAAATTTTTCCACATAAGTAAAAAAGTGGTGTCAAACTGTTTTCAGTGAAACAAAATGTACTACACCTTTAATGAGTCTCTGCTCCTTTGACTTCCTTTTATATAATATGTGATTATATTCCATCATAAAAATTTCAGGCCAAATTTTCTAATTCATATAAATTACTACAGCAAAACTGATTGTACAAGGCTTAGTTGATGTCAACCTGTTTATAAATAATTTTATGTAAGATTAATACTTCTGGCCATGCATCCTGACTAAACCTTTCCTGTCTGACTCCTGTTTTTCTGTTGTCACATAAAGAAAAGAGAACTATGACTCAGTGGATTTAGGATTATTTAATCATATATTTCTTTATTTCTGATCAGTTTAACTGTTTCCTGGTTTATTTATAATATAAGATATATATGAAAGGAGTTCTTGAAATAAATATTTAATATCAGTTACACAGGTGAGGTAACAAAATACAGTAAACAATGTTTCTGTTACATATATTAATTGGAAACAATAGTCAATGAAAAAGCAGTGAAATTATTAAGTCTGCTTGCATCATACCAAAAATTATGCACTAGCAAATGTAAAAAATGGTATAATCCCATCTATTTTTTCTAAATTAAGGAGCCAAATTGAGATCTGTAGTTGCATCTTTCAAAACATGCAATTTATTTAAGTAATTTAAGATAGGCTGATCAAAAATTTATAAGAACTATAGTACTCTAGCTGTTTGCTTTGTAGTAGGGTAAACAATTAATGATAGGTTAGAAGTGCACCTTTTGTATATCATGTTGCTCTAAAGCTGAGAATATTTATTTGGTTTATACAGAAAGTAGCACCCTAATCTTCTACTGTCCCAGAGCAACACAGGAATGACAACTACTACTGTCTGAAATCTTTGCAAATATTGGTGTGTTAATATTTTCAGTGAAACAAAATGTACTACACCTTTATGACTTATTATGACAAGTGAGGATTCCACTGATATCTCCAAATCAAATTATACTTGATATAGCTAATGCGAAATTTATCCAAATACTTTATATCCTATATAAAAATTATCAGTAAATATATTTGCATTTAGTGACAGTTAATATGATGTAACTTTTCAGCTTTACAAGTAGGATGAGGGACATTTGTAAATTTCTTATATTTGTGCATTTTTACATCAGTATATCCCAACTAAACATGATTTCAATGGGAATAAATGTTTTTAGTTTTTCATCTTAAGAATTCACAGCATTTTTATGTCTAAAACTCTAAAGTTTTTCATGTGGCCCAATAAGAAGAAGTATACACTTGTGATATTGTTTTTGAGAACCACAACTGTTTCAGAACACCTAAAACGTCTAAAAACCTTTAGGTATACTACCAGAGATTTATGTTTCGTTAATTATTCCATTAGTTTTGGAACAGAGACGTCTCCAAGGATCATCATTTTAATTTCCCTGCCATGTGTAACAATAAGATCTGTGCAACTATGATTTAAACAATGATCATTCTCAATAGGGGTGGTGTATTATTAAGTGACAGCTTGCATATTGTCTGATCCTAATGAACAAGACTGGTTGCATTGTCAGCAGATATTTGACACAAATGCTACACTGTTAGGTTAGGAAAATGGTAGCGGATTGCCCCTGGAGCAGAATTTCATAGTTTCTTGCTTCAGTCATTTAAACAATAGAATTCACAGCATTTTTAATACAATGGAAAAAAAGGAATATCTTCTGGGTCTTTATGTTTAGAAAAATCAATCCCAAGCCACCTTGAGGATCAACATAAAAATGATTATTTATATAATGTATCATACTAGTTAATAACATGTATTAATTATATACAGATACATTATATGTATTAGTTTTCCTCCACACCTCTACCCTAAGACTGCTTTTCATCTTCTAAACAATTTTGTTTCTCTAACAACCTTTGTCCTAGTATGTCTGCTGTATAGATGCTTGCTGATAAATCTTCAACATTTTTTTGTTTTTATAACTTTGCACAACTATAAAATGTTAATAACAGATTTATATTTTTATTAGCATTTATGCTGTAAATGCAAGAGACATCTTAAATTCTAATTTAATGCTCCTTTAAAGTGTTTTTTATTAGCCTATTAATTCTCAGCTGTACTATTTTATTGGAATGTGCATTACATTTGTGTCATAGTCAAAACAATGCTGTGACAGGATGTAGCATTGTAAAAGAAACAAAAAGAATCTCTAGTAGTTGGATAAACTATACCCTCAACAGTCTTGAAAGTTTACCATAAGCTTTACTGGTCCATTGAAACTGTAATTTTAATGGCATATCTCTCAGTAGTATAGATGGGGAAGTACTCATCTACATACATATATCCCTAAATAGGAGATTTTAATTGGTAGGTAAAGGTACAGCATCTCTTAGTGATAATTCTTAAATTCCATTTTAGATATAAACTTTTTAATACAATGTCAGAATTGAATATATCTAGAAAGCTACATGTGTATATGAATAGTACAATTACCTTTTGATACCATAACTGGAATTCTTCACGCACATTTCACATGAAATAAATTTTTATTTAATGTAATAGGAAAATGTGCATTTGTTACACTTAATAGCCAGCCTAATTTTGTTATTTCTCCCACCAGAGCTCATAAACTTTTTTACTCTTATTATTGATTACTGGGTGTGTGACTTAGCACATGTCAAAACAGAGAAAGTTGGAGAAACAGGCAGTCTACCTCTAATTAAATATCTAACATCTTCTAATTAAATATCTAACATATTCCTTACTATTTTTATATGCATTTCTCCAAATGGAAAACCTGATGGCTTCACTTGAGCCTACTGAGCAACATCCTCTTAAAATTTCTACCGAAATGGACAAGTGGGGGCAATGCCAATTCAGCTGTTACAACTCATTCACATAATGGACAGGATGGCTGATTTGTTGGGGGAGCATTAAGCCTCCTGCAGGTATAAGTACGAGCCATCTTCATTGCCCCTGCACCAGTCCAACCCTATCCAAACCCAGGGGGGAAAAACATGTAGATCTTGCTTTATTTTCTACGTGGCAGGAGCTGGCAGCAAAGTTACACAGTGAAATGAATTTTCAACGTTTTCCCTGCCACTAATTGTAATTTTCCAAGGCTTCCTCTGTGACAGAGTTTACAAAAGGGAGCTTTAGTAAAAACTATCATTAGCTTCATGGATCAATATGGTTTAGGGAATACAAAACAACTTTAGCTGTCTAAAAATAGGACCTGTCAGAGGGTGTCCCTCTCTTCCCAATGGGTAGCAAGTCACTATCGATTGGTCTACAGTGGAACTGCATAACATTTTAGGTATCAGGAGGACTGGCTGAAAAGATAAATACTACTGCTCTGTTAGTGCATATAGTATGGGGTGCTTAAGACCTGAGTATCCCAGTGTGAATAATTCAAAAGATGGAGCCTCTGTCCATAAGACCACGAGAGATGAGAGAAGGCTTAAGACCGAAGATGTCATCAGCTTTTCATCATTGTTCTATTTGTCTATGTTTTTCTTTTTCTTGTTTGTCTCCATTTGTCCAATGACCTTTATCAAGAAATTCTGAGAAAATATAATGGCAAAATGGAAATATGTGTGCAGAAAACCATATATTGTAAATACTCATTGAAATAGGACCTCACAATACATGGAAGGATAGTATAGTTAATCTACTTTGAAGAAAGAAAATTGAGAGAAATTTATATGAAAGTCAAGAAATTATTATACCAAATGTCCAAAACAACACAACAGATTAACATTTGAAAGAATGTCTCACATAGCTCCCATGTCTTTATTTTGAAGGCCACAGAGAGTAATTGGAATAATGTCAAGAAACCTACAACTTAACATGTAAATATTTCTATTTCTTAACATACTTTACTAAAAGAATAAAGTCAAAAATCACTTGCAATGACAAAATCTAGAATGATTCCCAAAGTGACTTTTGAATTGTGGTCCCCAGACCAATAGCTTAAATCATATGTCAGGTCCTGGTCTCTGTGTAACTTATATTCAAACAGGGAAGATAGACAACAAAACACATGCATGAGTACCTGAGAGACCACTTCAGGTAACAGTCACACAGGCTGAAGAATCCTGAAGAAGATTTCTAACCTACTAGTACTTAAATGGAGACCTGAGGATCTGGGTAAGGAGATCTGAGCAAGCTTGTTCCAGGTAAAAGGAACAGCTACATGAAAGGATTCAAATTTATTGAAGAGAGGAAGAAGTGTCATTAGATGAAAGAAAGAGACAGGCAGAGACAATACTGTGTCTTATGTTGAAGAGCATTTCACTAAAACGATGGGAAGCTCTTGAACAATTTTACATAGGAGAATATGATCCTTCGCTTTAGCCATTTGTTGGAGAGAACATTCCAGAAGGGAGCTCAGGAGGCGGTGGGGAGTGGAGGAAGTTCAGCTTGATCTGAGAGGCTATTGTAGTCTAGGCCAAAGGTGCTATCTCTAGAGTGGGCTCAGTGGGGAGGGGGCGGGGCTTACGAAGAAAGAACTGGTAATAGAAATTGGTATTTGGCAGGGTGGCTGTGCAATCTTTGACTTGAGTAACTGGCTCGATGGAGTCTCTTCATTGAGATAGGAAATTCTACAGTTGAGAGGAGAAGATGGTAAATTCCAGTTTAAAACACATTCTTGGTAAAGTCTGTGAGATGCTTCAAGGCTGTGTCACCAAAGAATATTATAAACTGAAATTGGATATCTTATTTCTCAAGGTTGTTAACTGTCAGTGCACTTAAATTATGCTTCAATGAGTGAGAACATATTGCCTTATATCACATTAGCAGTGCTCATTCATGTTATTTGTATTTTGTAACGTCACTTTCATATTTCACCTTGAAGATCACTCGTGCCTCTGAGAATAATTTGTATCTGCCTTTGCATTATTATTTCTTCTCATTTGCCTGTATGTACGGGGGACATGGTACTATCTCAAGTTAGAGTCATAAATGTCCTTTTTCCTTTAGAGTTGTCTGCCACTGATTTTATAAAATAGTAACAGATCGAGTACTAAATATTTAGAAGTGTTGGTTTTTTTATTTTAACAGATTTCAGATTGATATTCTGACCTGAAACTTATGTTGGCATGTTTGAGCATAAACTGCTTCAGTGATTCAATATTTTGTGTGTTTATTGATAATTCATGTCATAAAGAAAGAGAGTATTTTTTCTGCTTGCAGTCTTTAATTGGAGAATTACATTCTCACATCCTGGTAATTGTAATATTTTCAACAACAGTTTCCATATTAATAAAGGTTTTTTTTTAAAAATAGTGTTAAAGTACAATGTTGTTTTATGTTCTTTTGGTTTTGGTACCAGGAATCAATCTCAGGACCTTGTGCTTGCCAGGTAGACACTTATGCCGCTGAACTATATCTTGGGCCCTGACAATACTGATATACTCTGTCTAGACCATCTTGGACCATTGTCTTAGTCTGTATACATTATAGTCAGGTAAACCTCAACTATTTTTATATTAGAGTTCTCCTCTAAGCAAAGCCTAAATTCTGACCACAGTCTGAAGCAAAGAGAACAGTACAAATCTTACTATTTTATATTTAAATTTGATTTTAAGAGATAAAACCTGTTTTTTTAAAAAAATAAATTTAAAGCTTTTTGTGGTAAGGAGAATGGGAAGAGATAACAAAAGCAGATATCTCTGAAATTTTTTGAGAAACAATTGCTGTAATATAAACTAGTAACATTTTGATGCATGTTATTTAGCTTCACAATTCTATCTGTATTATTCTTTTGATTATAATTATTGAGTATTGATTTTAAAAAACAGAACAAATATCTCTTTGGATATCATTATGAATTTTTATTGGCTCATTATGATCTTTGTTTCATTGTTTTGACCCTGCAATTTAATTTGCCCACAGAAATATCGAGGGCAAAGGAGACTTAGTTAATATCTGTAGGAATATGAAGATTGTTAGATATTTTCCTGCTCTGGAGTGGGAAAGTGGAGTAAAATTTGATTAAAATCAGGTCAGGGACAATTTCGACAGATTAAAGAGCATCCTGATTGTATCATCATACCTATACTTGATTGTTTTAATTTTATCAGTCAAGTAAATCCAAAATAAATGATCTGAATTCAGTGTGTGTATAACCAGTTGGACTGTTTAATCATTAGGTATCTCACTAACTAGCCACATTAGCTGACACTGTTGACTAGCTAAATCAGACAAAACAGTGAGACCATTTTTTAGGCATATGTCATTAACGCGGCTATCAAGAACTGGGATTGCTCAATAAAGAAGGCACATGGTGATTAACCATATGTTTGAGCTGATTGCAGTGAAGCTTGCCAGAAGCAGCAATGGACTAAATGACCTCAGGGGTGCACTTTCCAGCTATGTTTTCCTTTAATTGTAAATTTTAAATCTATATGAAGGATACAAACCTATTTTCCTTCAGAATGCCTTGGGTTTCATTAGGTGACAATTAAAAGGAATGCATTTCTGTAAGCAAATATGTGAATTCAATGCTAAAATCGCTGCTTTGATCAAACACAAATTACTTTGAGTTGTAGGACAATTAACTTTACTGTTTAAACATTAGACAACTGCCTAAGAAATTTTTTATGTATTTATTTGCATTTTTAGAACAATGAAACAAATTTACAAAATACTGAAATATGTACTTTATATGCATAAAGGGAAAAAGTTTTCCAAAATTCTGTACAATTTCTAAATTAAACTTTCTTCTACTCCTGTGGTTCACCATAATAGATCTCTAACTAAGACAAAATTGATTGCTTTTGAGATGATCTTATGCCCATTTTTAGGTGAAATTCTCCCAAATTCTGTTATTGCTTGGTTTTTCTACATGCTCTCAGACACCCAATGTCCTTAGCCTTGTTGCGTCTCCCCTGTGAAGTGGACACAGGATCCAATTTCGGATCTGTAGTGCTTCAGCAGCCAACTCTCCTGACCATGAACGTTATGGGTTACCCTGAGCTGTCACTCTGCAATATCTGATGTAAATACAATGTGTTAGCAAATTTAAAGACATATCTCTTTGATGTTTGTATCTTAATTGCATATAATTTCTAAACATTGATAAAATTGAATCTTCAATTTAGAATTGTAGTTCTCAAGTAAATTCAAATTGATGGAGCCTGCCAGGAACATATCTCAGGAAAACATAACTGTGGTGTGATGGGGTGTAGATATTTGTGTGTGTGTGTGCGCGCACACGCGCGGTGAACAAAGATGGGGCCATGAATTAAGTTGTGCAAGACTTGTCTGGTTACTTGTTCTATTTGGTCAGCTTGTAGAACCAAGTAACTGGAACTGAAGGTAAAACACTTCTCTAGAAATTAACTTGAACTCTATTTAGGAAAGCCAAATAAATTGATCCTTGGGCCTGGTATTGAATTAAGACATCATTAATTTGAAGACAATTGTGAATTGTTCAAGTTATTGAATATCAAGTTTTTAAATGTAATACTGCATGCTTTACTATTACATCTAAACCTATCTAAAAAAAGAATACTTTTCCCTACAGTAAGATTGTGTGATGGATAAAACAAGGAAGCAAAAATGATTGTGTGTTCATATTTGTACAATTAATTAAGCTGTCATAGGCATTTCCTGAGTGCTCAAAACTGCAGTAGCACAAATGTGCTTTTACTAGAAGGTGCCAAGGACCACAGGATTTTCTGAAGCTATGTAAGCATAATCCCCACTTTGTGGAATTCATCATTTGGCACTTAATTGATTCCAAAAATTTAATCACTTTCAGCATCATGTGTGGTTTAAACTTCGAAGGTTTTAAGTCAGAGGTAACAGAAGAGCAATTAATGATATTTGAAATAGTAAAAAACATAGGGCCTTCAATAGGGAATTTGGAAATTGGTGAGGTTAAGAGTTGGTAGGAAAAAGAGGACCAGGTCATTTCAGGCAAAGATCATGACTCAAGCAAAGTTTTGGAAATAACAATCAGCCCCAGGCCAATGAGAACAGCGAGAACCAGGGCCCCTCGATTCAGTCCATTTCTTACTCTGTGACGCATAAAATGTTTTATTTCATTTTAAAATGTTCAGTCCACTAATGACCTAAGGCAGGAGAAAAACAGTTATCAAAATTGCTAGTGATGTGTATGGTCACTTCATAAATATGATTTAATGATCTTGAAAACAGACCATATGGGAACAGAGAATGCTGCAAGCAGTAATAGGGCATTTTTCAAAAGTGTCAGGTTCTTAAATCATAAATTCAGAAAGAATAGGTCTTCCTGCCATGATTAATCTATAAAAATATCTGTGGAAGAGTAGAAGAGTAGCTTATTTTCTGATTGTTCTTGACCAGCAGTGGTAAAATCAAGTGTAAATGAATTTCATGGTCACTTGGTCTTCAGGATTTTCTATTTGAAAGAATTTTAATTTCTATGTCCTGAAAGAAAATCCTTTCATTTTATTACAATGGAATTTAAACAGCTTGTCTTGTCTACTTCTATAAATTAAATGAAAATGTTGCAAATTTTTTCTCCGCTGTAAAGTAATTAAATGTATTTGAATATAAAGTGTCCTTTGAGAGCTCAAGATAAATTTTATTTGAAGAATAACCTCCAAAATCTATGTTTTCTATCAATTTAGTCATATCTTATATCTGATTTTCTAATGAAAATATTTTTTACTAGATATGTGTATCTCCTGGAATGTCATTTTTTAAAAAAGGAGTAATTGCGCTGTTACTTACTGTTTGAAAGTTCCTAGCAAGTTAGTGAGACTAGCCATGGTCCCACTCCATTATTTTAATACTGCAGCGTTAGCATTAGGGTACAAAAATGTACAGAAATTTAAAGCATGATGGCAATAATATTGTAATCTGAGATGTTTTCTTGTTTCTTACTATAATCTCAAATCATTATGCTTTCGTAGAACTTTAGAATTTCTTGCCCATTTTGTTATAGCATTCCCAAAATTCTTATGTTATGCACATGTATTATTGTAAAACAATTTAAATCAAAAATGATATTTTATTAAAAAGGCATCTATTTGATTTTTATCAAAAAGGCATCTATTTGAATTTTGTAGATAGTTTAGATTAAAATTGATACTCATATTCACTTTAAATGAGTTCACATCATTTTGTAAATACATAGTCAAATTGTGTAGCCAGAGTTGTACATATTGGTAATCAGAGGTAATAACAAAACTTTTCCCTTCTTTTTATGATTTTCTATATTAAAACCCTTGCCTTACAAATCAATACAAAATGAACAAATGGAATAGAATTTTTATGTTGGGAAAGAATATGAATAAACTACTCTAACAAAAATACAAATAGCCATTCCACATAGAATGTACTTTTTAGTGACTCTCCAAAACTAAACAGAATAACCCACATAAACCCAGTTTCTACTCTATACTGATTTCATACTTGATTAAATAATCTTTGGTCAACTTCAAACTATCAGCATTTTATCTACAAAAGTATATTTGGGGAAAGGGTCTGTAAATCTGTATATACCAATAGTTATTAACAAACCACTGAAATAAACTATTCTCAATCTCACTAATAAAATGTAAATTAAAGTAACAGTTCAAGTTACTCTTTTTCTTCCACAAATTTGACCAAAATAAATACACTTGTTCTTTGATCCAGCATACACGTCTCTAGGCTGTTTATACTACAAATCATAGCACAAGTTCGAAAAGGTTTGGGCGCCAGCATGCTCATTAGAACATTATTCATAATAGAGTAAAATTGGAAATAAACTAAATTTTTTGTAAATAGGATGGATGTTAAGCATCTCTAGGATGTGAATCCAAATGATGTCCCTTTGTGGAGTTTCCTAAGGAACATAATTTGGGTTAAAATATCTCCAAAACTGATTGATCTGCAGCAAGTTATTTAGCATCTGTGTGCTTATGACAGCACAGACTTCAGTGCCATTATGAAGATTAAATGCATTATGAAGTAGCAGGAAATTAGAATATCCCTGGCATATAGTGAGTACCTAGATAATGTTAACTAATCTTGCTATTGCAGTGTTAGAGTATTGTCATGGTTTATGTCAGTGGCCCTCAGGCCTCATGTATTTGCACTGTGCATTTGTGATTGATTCATTGTCTAGTGCTTGGATTGGTGGTATCAGTGCTACACCCCCAAGGGGTGGAGCCAGGATGTGATGTAATGGCAGGAAGAAGGTGTGTCTCTCTCTCTTGCCGGTTTCTGCCTTGCTGTTTGCAGCCGCCATGAACTGCGGCCCGGCCATGCCACCCTGCCTTGGAGCCAACTGAGTATGGACTGAAACCTCCAAAAACTGTAAGAAATAAACCTTTCCTTTCCCAACTTCGGGCATCAGGTATTTTGTCTCAGCGACTAGTGAAAAGTGACTAAGACAAGTATTTTAGTTATTAATTTTCCGTATGTATCTATAATTATAATCCACATATCAACATATAGTAAGAATACCACGTAAATGGTTTCTGACCTTACACTTGCATTATTTTTCACAGTTTATCATTTATCACATGTAGAGGGAACACCTGTTTTCACTATGGGTTTCATTGACTGTTAATTCCCTTTTATAAGTAAAGAGAAATGGAATAAGAAAGAGCCGATTCAGTTTCTCTTCACCCCTAGGAACATGAAAAATCACAAGTGTTCATTCTAATTGGAAATCAAGTCTTTTACTTTTATAGATATTTTCATAAAACTCTCCCCTAGTTTGTTAAATCATCAGATGAGCATAGAGGTGTTAGTTTTGAGTTTTATTAATTGTGACTTGTTTTTCTTTATGACCTAATTGTCAAGAAACATAATTATTACCCATCACTGAAAGTAGAAGGCTGCCGCTGAATGAATGTAGAGCTGTGTAGTTTAGGTTACAATACTGGGATAGTAAACATAGGTCCATCACTGCTGGTAATAGTGTGTGTGACTATTCAGAGTGAATGTGATTTTAATACTGAAAGTGTTTGCAACTTAGAGATCTGCATTTTGCAAAATATTTAATGTTATTTCATTTACAATGTGCTAAAATGTCAGAAATACCTGTCCATATTCATACATAATACCATTACATATTTCATCTCTAATATCAACAGTCTGACAGATAAAAGCTTGTGATAGCTATTACATGTCAACACTACTAAACACTGAAACGTAGCCAAATTTATATAAGACTGAGATTTATACTTTTTGGTAAATGGTATCAGTTTATAGGAGAACAGTATAAATCAAGGGCAGATGACTTGAAAAAAAACACCTTCTAGGTTCCTAGTCTAGCCCTAACATGTGGAGACTGCATGACCTTGGCTAACATTAAACCACTGTGGGTCTCAATTTTTTGATCTGAAGAACTGAAATAGTAACAGTTCTGACATTGTCAACAGTTGTGAGATTTAAGTGATTTAGTACATGTAAGCTTCCTGGAACACAGGCATAAAGTCGTGCAATGAATACAAGGATTTAGCATAAGTAATTTGTAATGAGGGGAAGGTGAAAGTGTAGAAGACACAAAGACTTAGCTGACCATAGAAACTTTAATCAGCAGCCTTCATTGTGTGCCCTCAAAACATGCAGTTTAACAGTCTTATGGAATATCCCTTTGAACTTGCTAATGACGCAAAAGTGGGTGTACTTAGAAATATCTGTTTCTAAGTGAAGTGTGGACATTTAGGAAACAGTAAGTCTAATGTGTGCTAATACTGTGCTAAAAATTCGATGCCATCGAGACAGTATTCTAGAGGATCGGCTTTCATCCTGTATTTTAAGAAGAATGTTCAATTCCAAGAACCATATTCAGCAAAATGTATTGTTTCTAATTAATAAGATTTTGGAAGGAGAGTAAGAAATCTATGATGGGATTACCCAGAAATATAAATTTAGCATGTTGGAATATAAATGTTTTAAGGGAAAAAGGGATATTGTTAACGGGAGAGCTGGGAAAGGAGGACTTTGCCACTGCGTACGCTGGAGGAGATGGTTTCCAGCCTAGGAGATGCACTTGTTTCTGAGCTCATATATCCAGTAAAATTATAACTTGAGATGATAACCCAGGTGTTCTGCTAACCAGCCATCTGTCCAAGGAAAAATGTGCTTCTCCCAAACTGACAGGATGCTACTTGTATTTAGGAAAGTTTATCTTCACAGTTGGACAAGAATAAATAAAACAGCGAAGTAGCCCCTGTGAGTGTATACTATGTGCTTCAATTATCGGTTCATTATATCAGTGGCAGATGTTACAATTTTATATCCATTAGGAAATTTTTGATCAGCAAAACCAATTCTTTTGGTATGCACCAATTATTAGCATCAGATTTCTCTTTCACAAGGAGTTATGTAGCTTTCTGCCATCTTTTTTCAGTGTAAAATTATATGAAGTTATTTGTACCCCAGTAAGGCAGTTTTCTATGTACAATTCACTACAATTTATTCCTTATTATCAATTATTTGCTTCTTATCACATTTATGCAATTAGCAAAATTCTATAAAGGATTTTTTCTATATAATAGAACTACTTAATTTGAGAAATGTATGATGATTTTGGAAATGACTCCCGGTAATACAACAGGTTGGACTTAATAAAATATTTTATCACAGTGTTTATTTCAGCTGGTGCATTTTCCACAGACGGGAGTTTTAGCTCAAATGTCTATCATTTTTGATTTATGGCAAACTGACTAAAGAATAATTCACATTAACAGCCAGATTAGCACTTGTAAACAGCAGCTCACAAATTAACATAAGTCATCACTCACTTTCGAGGAAATTAATATAGGCAGCAGTGCAGGCCAGGGGGCAAAGTTGGAATCTCTAATTCCCATCAGCACATGGTAATCTTTTCCACTTTCATGTTAATACAGTACTTGGTATTGCTTTCTTTTGGAATTTAATTATGCTTTGATCTTGTCGGTTTTTTCTTTCTTATTCACTGTTGAATACAATACTTAATCTCAAATCTATAGCCTACATTTCTTGTTTGAAACACTCTCATACAATAGTATGTTTACCTAATACATTCATACAAAAAGTATTGCTTTTGGATTGGATTACAGTTTATATTTCCTTATCCTTATTTTTACCTTTCATGATTTCAGGAAAATTCCAGATTAAAGAGTTCATAAATTGAAATTGTGTTCTACCCCAATCAGTATGATGAAATCTCATGATGAAATCTTTCTCTTCCTGTATGGGACATAAATCATCCTTTTGTCCATTGAATCCACTCTGTCCACCCATTACTCACTTAGTAGCTATCTTAGTTATTGGAGCAACTGTCCCAGGATCTCAGCGGTAGGAACCTAACACTATATCATAAAGCCTACATCATTCACTACCTCACTATCCAATTCCCTGACCATTCCACCATTTCTTATCATTATAAAAAGAAAAAGGGCAAGTTTAGAACAACAAAATATTCTGAGAGAGAGAAAGAGAAAGACAGAGAGAGAGATGGAAGGAGAGGAGAAAAAATGTAAATTCACATAACTATTGTTCTAATGCATAGTTGCAATAGTTCCATTTTATTATACTTACTCTTGTTAATGACTTACTGTGTCTATAATTTGAAAATTAAATTTTCTCATAGGTATATACAAAGGCTGATCAAAAACTACAGTGTGTACTTAAATAGAAAAATCATTACATTACGTTGTCATTAATCCTCAGCAATATTTCCTGTCACTTCCAACACACTTGTATAATTATTTTTTCCACTTTTTAAAATAGTTCTGGAAATCTTCTTTCATGAGTTTCTATGAGGTATTATTGTTCAAAATGGTGAAAACTGCTACTGCTGGCTCATTACGGACACTGCAGAGTGTCTTTGCTCACCTGATTCCCTGCACCGCTCTGTGTGACTGCTGGCTCTTCTGCAAAGTCAGAGTGAGAAAGACAGAAGTGTTTTGAGTCAACTTGGGATGTCTTAGGAGCCATGAGATTGCAACTAAAGACATTCACAAAAGAGGACTTCCAGAAAGGCTTCAGAAAGTGGCACAGGACAAAGACAGAAAAAAGGTATTATAATTCAGCATGGACAGTGTAACTAAACGTGTTCCTTGACATAGTCCGTATTTCTTTACATGTTTTATATGTTCTTTAGCCAGTTAGATTGGTTTTCAATTTGTATATGTGACAATTAATATTATGAGGTCTTAAAAGATACATTAATCTGATGCTGGAAACTTAAAAAGAGGACGGGGAAAGAAAGGAATTGATATAAGTCATATATAGGTACCATTTCTCTATAGTGAATGTAATCATTATGTGCTACAAACATGTACTAATAAAGTCAAAGCATTTTCTAAACGATGGGATCAGTGTGTTCAATGTGAGCAGGAGAATTTTGAGGGGGATTTAATGGTGATGTGTTTTTACTGTAATGTAAATATTCTCCATATTTATTGATTACACCTCACATATATAGGAAGACATGGAATATTTAAGAAAGATTCAGTCCTGTCCTCAGTTTGGGGGGGTCTGTGAACACTTTCCTCAGAAATGAGAGATGGATGGGATAGAGCATATGCAAATCGTTTTTTTAATGATAAAGAAAATAACAAGATAGTTGCCCTTCAAAGCTTCAAGTAACCCTATTATCTTTCCAAAATTTACTCAACAATGGAAAGTCATTTTTCTGTTTTTCATAACCTTCATGTTTACTTTATTTGTTTCAAATGATATGAGATTTATATACTATATAATACAGTGATGCTAAGCCTGTCAAATCAAATATGTTTAGCAAACTTTTCATTAATTTGAATTTAATGTAAGATATACTACAATGATGAGTTATTACTATGTATATTTATTATTTGTAGTATTTCAGACCATTTTGATTAAAAAAAGGGAAAGTACATTTTTGTTTCAGAAACCTACCTTAATAGTGTTATCACATTAGTTTATAATATCTTCCTCTGGGTTTTAATTTAATTTGAGAGTATTGATTTATGTTTTAAAACTATTGGCATGTTTCAATAGTGAAGTCTTCTAGAACAAATAAACAAACAAAAAATAAGTGACCTGCTATTTTCTTTTAATCTCTATAATTATAAATGTTGATACTTAAAGGGTAACTGGAGTGAAGGTTTAAAGTTCAGTAGCCATTCCAACATGCTAGCATATTACCTCATACTTTATTTTTCTAAAAATTGTGATATAGATTTTATTTGCATCCTTTTAGTTTAGGGATATGTGTGGTTTAAGATGTTTAATACCTTGTATGCATTCAAATGTTAAAAGGATGAAATATATAAAAATGGCTACCAAAACCAGAGATCTAGTAGTTATGATTGATGCATTTCATTCTGGTTCTTCCATCCATGTCATTTTCATCATCTTCGTCAATTCTTGTCCATTTTACATTCTAAGCATCCTTTGAGTAGCTCCAATTTCCTCCTTTGTGTTTCTCAAAATTATGGCATCATTTATTTTGCTAAGCATTTTGTCCAAAATGCTTTCATATTCTTTTCACTGGTCTTCCAAATGAAAACCTAAGCCATCCTCCAAGAAGAGTTAGTGCAATCTTCCCATAATGGACATATAATTAAATCACCCTATCATCCCTATTTAATAACCTTCAGTTATGTATGTTTATGAGTTATGTATAGGTAATGATGAATCCTTAACATAATGTACAATCACCTGGGTATTATATAGCCTTAGTCTTCTCTGTCACCACCATTTTAGCTTTCTCTATTCTACAATGACTTCTTTGGTTACAGATCATCTTTGCATGCACTGAAGTCTCCAATTTCTGTTTCAGGAAAATGTCCCTGAGTCAGATTCATTCCTAAATCTGACAGAGTGAGTCTTATACACCTTCGACACAAATGTATAATGGAAAGCATAAAAACCAAATACGATGTCTGTTCATATCTGTGAAAATCCATAACTCAAACGTTTATAAGTGCAGGATTTCACTGCACAGGTTTGCTCTGTGGAATCTTCCTCCATGAACATCACCTTTCTTGACAGACTCACATTCTACCTTTCAAAATTTATTTCATTCCACGGATCTTAGCTGATGCATTTTAACCTCAAGGACTCCATCCGCTTAACTTCTTGAGCAAAGATTTCTGCATTAGATGTAAAGAGAATTTATCTCAAGTGGCAGTTACGCTTCTTCAATGCAACTAATATGTATCCATTTTTCTAGACTCTGGATGATAAATCTAATAGTGTATATTTTGCTCAACATTGTATTGCTAGCATACAGGATAGTGCCAGACACATCTGTGAATGAAAAAAATGAAGGGATAGTTAGTGTTGTGAAGTTCAGATAATAAACGTCTTCACCAATTAAAAAAATGAGAGTAGAAGTTTAGGTTGAACTTGAGTTAAAGAAAAAAGTACTCAAGAAAGTGACATCCCTTGATATTGTAGATTATGCCATGTTGACCCTATGGTAGCATTGAATACATAAGAAAGCTACTATTCACTATGAGAGTTTAGGTTATTTTAAAGTTATTACTCAACTAAATTTGTCAAATAGATTTTGATTCAGCTCAAAGACCAATTAGTGTAACTTTGGTTTAAATATTTTATTTAATGCATACTTCTTAGGTTTGATAGGCAAGGATATTGAGATATTATTGGGAAAATGTATTACAGTTTTATTTAGTATTTATAGGGATTTTGTATGTAGAACATAATATACTAGTACATTACTTATTTAAATAATTTCATATCATAAATGCAGCCTAGATTTTTAATGATATTTGATAATAAACTGACAAAAAGCTTGAGCACTTTTTAAAATTTTGCAAATGAAATGTCAGTCATATTGATCATGTGATTTACCTTTTCAAATTTGTTTAAGATGTTGCTTCATAAAATATGGAGTTCCTCCACTGTGTTTCTTTCTCTCTTTGCTTCAGAAAATTTTATTTATATATTAACAGGAATTACTTTAATTAAAGCATGCTCTATCTTAAATCTCTGCTTTTTATTTATGAGTATCTACACTTTACATTCTCTATTAATGCTCATGCTAAGCAATAGTAGACTTCATGTCCTGTAGAACTTATAGTTTGGTGTCAAATATTTATATGTAGATGTATATACTGTTTTGTGTATTAAGAAATGAAAGCTCAGTGTTATTGGCATATAATAAGGTTATCAGTTACAGACATGGAGCTTGATTGGGGATTTTCTGGAATAAATATAAATAAGATAAAAGCTAAAAAACAACTTGAGACTTAGGTCAAAGAGGCCATTAGGATGTTATAGTTCTGTCTCAGTTTGGGCTGTTATAGCAAAATACAAATGAACAGATGGTTTAAATAACAGAAATTTATTTTTCATAGTCCTGGCAGCTAGGAAGTTGAAGATGAGGGGTCCCAGTGTGTTCAGATTCTTGCAAAGTGAGGGCTCTTTTCCTAATTTGCAGATGTTGCCTTTTTGCTGTCTGCATGGTGGAAAGCCATTGAACACTTCTCTCTCTTACCTTTTGATAAGGACACTAATTCCATAATGGGTGCCCCACCCTCACGACCTTATTTGAAAGTATTACTATCTCAAAGACTACAACCCCAAATAATACTTCACAGTGGGAATTATCACTTCAATAATGAATTTGACATAAACATTCAGTCCAAAATGGCTTTTATCTTCAGAAGTCAGAGAACTAAGAGAAGTCATTCTTTAGAAGACACAATGCAAACAAGGTATAAGTTAGCCTGAAAATTAGAGCTATAATCAGAGACTGGATCATAAGCTTTCCCATTATTATGATTAAGAAGTTTAGATAATAAACTGAGAATCACTGGAAGCCACAGCATAATTTTAAGTGAAAGAAACATGTTTTGAAGAGAACAAAGCCAGTTTACAATGCTGATAGAGGGAGGTAGGTTTATAGAATTGTTAGCAGTGTCTGGGAACATTTGTTTGCTGGCTTGCAATTAATCTTAGCTGCTTGATGACCTTAGAATGCTAACTCTTCCTTGCTTGGGCTCAGCACTCTTAGAAGAAAAATCAGCTAAGGAGATTCCTTTTTAAATGATCTCTCAGTATCCTGGAGCTATCAAAAGACTTCAGCAAAGAATCGTGGCAAGAATGCTATATTGTAGAGTTCAATTCTGTGTGAGTTTGCCATCAGATACTTGTAGGAGGTTTTACTGCAGAACGTCCAAACAAGAATAAATTGTGGAAGCTTAATAAAAGTAAGTCCATGGTGTCATTTTCTTTTCTTTTACTCCCTCCTATAAAAACATTAATAAAGATTCTGATTAGTTACATTCCAGATAGTTGAGGTAATATATTGAACACAGTATGGAAGTCATTTATTTTGGCCCTCAAATATTTGATAGTTATTTACATTTTCTATTGTTTCCTTCACATGATACAAAATCAATTTGTGGTAATGAGTGAAATATTTTTCCTAACCAGGAAAGCGGGAAGAAAAAGAGGAAGAGGATGAGTGACACACAGAAAGACATCGTATTTAACTACCAATAAATGTTTTGGTATTGCATAGAAACAGGCTATGTTCCATTTTGTCATCAGTTGACCAACTTAAGCTGTCTTCATTTAAAATTTATTGCCTATTTATTATACCAACCATTACCAGAAACTGATATGTTGATTTAAAGGTGAAAGAGGATTGTTTCCAGAATTAAGAGAGAAAAAGTGAATAATTCTGTCTGTGCTAGTGGTAACATTTACCTTAGCTCTTGATGAACGGGTAAGAACAGTTCTGGGGTGAAAATAGGGCTGATATTCATGCCAAGAAAATACCAAATAAAAAACCATATACTGCAGTCAAGAAGTGGGAGTTTGTCTTTGGAAATCATGGACCAGATCAGTTTGCTATACTGTGGTTTAGGGTGATTAGGATGAATAGCAAGAGAAGAACCTTGAAAAATTTAGAATTTTTGTAGTTCAGCTTAGTTAACAAGCACAATTTAAAGACTTTTTAACAGGAATCTGGTGGTGGGGATTGAAGTCCTTTTTAGAATATCCCCCCCTCAACACATCTGTGTTCAAAAGCAAAAGATACGCTCAGGATAACGATAAAAACTATTTCTGGAATTTAAGGATCAACAAACTATCTTCCAAATATTTTACCCCAGAATTAGTCTTATTTCTTTAACAAGACCTCTTAGAATAATCAAGTGGTCAAAGAAACTTGAAATAATTCAAAAACACTGATTCCAGGAAAACAGTAGATGTGGATCTTAATTTTCTCACTATTTCCCTTCCAAGCTCCCAATTAGTAAACCACCAAACTCATGCTGGGAAGGGGATAAGAATTTACTTCTTCCTCGAGGATCCATATAGAAATATGATCCCAGAGAAATTAGACGTTATGCCCTAGCAATCAGATTTTCAGCACAGATGCCATCAGTAGAGGAGACCCCTGCAATGGGTCAGAAGGGGAAACAAGACCTTAAATTAACAGCAAATTGATCAGGAAAAAACGAAGGGATGTATTAAATGTATGTGTGTTGTGCTCATTTTGACAGCACATGTACTAAAAGTGTGTGTGTGTGTGTGTGTGTGTGTGGTAAAATTTGAAGAAGTAGGAATGGGAAGATGTAAAATTAGTACTGAAGCTGGTAAAGATTGAATGGATGTGGTTTGTTAGTAGTCAAGCTATAAAATATAGAAGAAGAACAGACCGAAGCAGAAAGCATAGAATGAATCAGGTTGAGGGTGGAATGTTTTTTGGACTTAAATTTGGGGGCCAAAACCATCAGCTTGGGAATCACTGGAATATATACTAAGGCCTATAGTTGGATAAAGTCACCCACCCACAGAGAGGAAAAGAAAATTTAGAACAAAAATAAAACAAATATTTAAAACACTGGGGGTTACTCTTTTTAAGGGTCAGAAAGATCAGGAAACAAGATTTAGGGAAAAATAGAGAAGTCTAAAGAGGGTGAAGAGAATGTTTTTGATGTGCAAGAAAAGAGGGTTTTTAGAAAGGAACTGATGGTTGACTTTGTCTTATAGAAATGACGGTAGGCTGCAGTTTAAAATTGTCTTTGACGTCACTTAAGATTATGCAACTTATTAAGGAAAAAATATGTAAGTATTGCTTTTTGTGTAGGAAGGAAAGTGGTGAGATTATATTGTGTATTTAGGAGAACTCCTTTGTATATCTGTAAAATGTAAATTTAAAATTATTTTAATTTTTATAGCATTTAAATTCATATGCTGTGCTTTTTATCAAAGCAAGATTTGTATTTGGAAATAAAAATAACATTTAACCACAGGAATGATAAAGTGAATATCATCTTTAAATTTTTAACACTATTTTTTGGTTGCTTGGAACGAAAAGTAGATTATTATTATAAAATACGTATTTATACAACTCTGATTTAGAATGATTGGGAAAGTAGCATACATCAATTAACAGAAACAACACATGAAGGTCCTTACTCCCACGATATGCAGGCAGCTTTTACTTTTTATTTCTATAAATGGTAAAAGCCCAGTCCTGGAATAGCTTTCACTGAGCAAGTTGTCCCAAGGACAAAGAAAAACTAGTTCAAACAGGAAGCGCTCCCACCAATGTAGTCTTCAGCCCTAAATTAATCAGAATGACTAAGACGATTCTTCAAAGAATAATTACTTATTACAGATGAGTTTCCTATGGGTAATAAGACTTTTGATTTTTAGTGGAAAATAAATATAAGCCAATGTTGCAGGATTGATTCCATTTCATATAGACTTGGTCTTGGAACTCTGACCCCATACTTAAATATTTTTTTAAATTGATTTCTGTCCATTTATATGCATCAGCCTTATTGGTTGTGCTAATTTTTAAGGTAAATTGAAGGAAAGGTCTGAAAACTTCAGATACATTTGTGAAAAAATAGACTTCACACAACTAACAATGAACATCTGTCATAATTAACTGTAACTGTAGAGATAGCATTAAGCAGTAAAATGTTAAATGTGGACAACATGAAACTCCAAAGGTGACAGATTTTTTTATGTAGGTCCCTTTCCTCCTTTCTCTGAAAAACCTCTCAGGGACGTCCTCGACACACGTCTTCCACTGATTTTTATCCACACCTGCGGTTTTCTGTCAGTTCAGCTGCAGCAGGAGCCCATCTAATGGCAGAGCTTTCCTGAGACCGACAGCTAATGGGAGCAGGAGCAGCCCGAGGTGTGTTTATCCAGTCAGACTGGGTTCCTCTGCTCCTGTGATGGATGAACTGCTTCCCAAGTCCCCAGCACTTTCAGCAGGTACATCACGGCAGTGGGCGCTCACATTTAACCTTCACTGTCCCCCTCTGCTTTGTAGTCCTTTCCTTTGATCTCTCTGGCTGTCTGGACGAGATCTCCTACAGGCATGCCCCTGGACAGACACCACCCTTCTCAGTCTGCCCCTCTCATCTTTTTCATCCAGTTCAGCGCAGCTCTGAATCTCTTAGGATTTGCCCCTATGTCAGTCCCAATTAAATCAGCACCTTACCAGAGGTCAAGCGAATTACCCATTCATTTCCTGACCGTCCAGGAAGACTGTGTGTATGTGTGTGCGTGTGAGTGGGTATCTCTGTGGGATAGGTGTTCCTGGCCACTTGGTGGAAGCCTCATTGTCACGTGCAAGGTATTTTTGGTGTATTAGGCAGCCGTTACCTAGCTCAGTGTCCAATTCTGGGCAATAGCTGCCTTGCATTTCCTACCAGTTTTTGCCCTGGCTCACCGTGTTACCTCACCCTACTGAACTCTTGGTTCCTGGTCCATGCTTCTAGGTGTTTTTCTTTACCACAGTAGTCTCTCAGCCTGGGCTATTCTCAACCTGGTCTTTGCTCACTCTTTCAGACTAGCTTTCCTCTCTGCCCTAGCTAACCTAGTACTCCCCTAGCCTATTAAACTTCTGTCTTATGATCATTTTATTTATTTATCTAGAATGTAAATTATACAAACATGGCAATTTGTCTCTAGTGCTCTGTGGTTTCACTAGCACACAGAACCATGTCTGATTTTCTAGTAAGAGTTCAGTGAAGATGTTTTTAAGGAAATGAATTCCTTAGATACATAAGGGCACTTGCACTGAGTGAGCATGCGTACAATTTGGCCGTGGGACACTTAGCACATACTAACTTACTTTGACTTCCTGTGTGTATTGATGACTATAGACCTACTCTTAAAAAGCCGAGTATTATTATATGAATCTATCTTAGTTTATTAATTATATTCTATGTTAATGACTACACAAGATTTTCCTGCACTCTACTAAATGTATCTTTAACAAAGTAAATATTTTTGTACATATATTTTTAAACACCCATGCCAGTATTTCTGTCTAACTCAGATTCCAACAATTAGAAACATGAGGTTGGAGAGGATATGAATTTAAAGTCCTATAATACAAATAAATTTCCCTCTAAAATGGGTGTATGATATACCCACTATGTGAGTAAGACTAACTGGCCCTGTTTCCTCTCATTTTACTGTCAATGAGTGTTATGGAGTTTGTAAGTGTTTACCTATTTTATATATGAAACTATCTCATTTCATTGTATTTTTTAAATATGATTGTGATTGGGTTTAACAACTAGTTACTCTCTGTGACTAACATACAAAGCCTTAGTCTAATATTCTAATTAGAACATAGTTAATTCTCGCCCCAGATCTATTATTTGCCAAGATTCTTGTGTGGGGCATAGGTCTCACTGGCAGCACGGGTCTACATGATAATTTTTGTGCTTTGTAGTTAGTTTTGTCTTACTGGCGTGTTCTTCCTTTTTGTGCCTTGAAATCTGAGCCATCCTGTCAAAACTGGTTCCCACATGTGCTGCATCAGACTTTCTAGAATAAGTCCAGTTGAAGATAGTTTTACCATTTTCTTTCTACTCAATTTATTGTTCTTCTAGACAGATCTTTTACCTTGGTTTGCCTCCGTAACTTAGTTTTTCCTACCAGATTTAAAGATCTTCAAGCATCTGGGTTTATGAGATGTATGTCTTCCTCCCCCACAGCTCTTAGCGTGGTGCCTTCCATTAGGAATGGTCTGTTGAAAGAATGAATGCATGCATGCATGTCTAACACTGCCGGTGCATAAATAAGCATCATTGAGAGCAAAGAGATACCGTGCCAGAACAATTCTAATGAAAACAAATTGGCATTCATTTCGTATAACATTCTGTATTCAAAACTCATTCAAATCTGTAAAGAGAAAGAATTTTTTTCCTTTTACTCTTGAGAGAGTCCTGCCTAAATTTATTCCAGTTCATTTTTCAGGATTTTAAGAGTACGGAATGAAAGATTTTGTTTATAAAAAGAAAAAGATTAAGTGATTGCTGCTTAAGTAGAAGTACTTTTAAGGATTTGATTTTTATCAAGTTGTCCCAACAGCAGAGATGTAAAGGGGAAAAAAATGAGACTATTTTTAAAGAAAGTACTTCTAAATGAAAGTACCAAACAAATGGTAAATTACATTTCTCTTGTGAACATAGTAAACTGACGATTTTTCTAAATGTACAAGTTTGAGTTGCTAATTCTGTAGAGATAAAAAAGTCCTAAAATATGATCCCTTTATAATATACCTTTGAGCTTATATCAAGGAATGATCAGACCTGATCAATAAGATACCTTAAAGCAAGAACTGTTACTCGTTTTCTTTACTGTGGTTAATTTAGTGCCTATCAGAGGACAGATACTCAGTCAATATTTGTTGAACCAAATTAAAATGTGGGCAGGACTGAATAAAATTTGAAGGTAAGAAGATAAGAGTGATCTTATTAGAGAACAACTTTCCCAAATTTAAATAAGAGTTATGTAACTGAGAAGGGAAACAATACGTTTATTGTCAAAACATTTAATGTTATGAAAGCACATAAATCATTTGAGCACAATTAACTGTTAAAGCAGAAATTAGAGTATTATGAGAAAAATTTGTTTTTAAACAAACTGGGATTTTTTTAATGCCAGTTGAATTCCATTTTTGGCTTGAAGATGAAGAAGAGATAGAAGCTGCAGCTACAAAGAGCTTAAACCAAAATCAGTTTATGTTTCTGATGAGCACAGAGTTGAAAAGCACATGTCCAGGGCTGGCACCTTCATTTATTGATAACTATAAGAAATTTCTTACTAAAGTTTCTGTTCTTCCATCCTGAGTTCGTTGGCTTTTCCTCTTCCTGGCTGAAGTATGTTTCCCGGGCATGCAGTGGGATGGCTGAATTGATGATATGGAGCTAGGAGGAGTTAAGGGTGTGCCTGCCAACTCTGGGAGGTTTTGTTAGGAAAAAGGAATAGAAAATAGCTTAGCTGTAATGATTTCATTGGTCGGAGAAATAGCCCTGCGCTGATTTAATGAGACCAGTCACTATTTGTCCATTAGGGCAGAGGAAAGAATTTACATTCTTTGTAAGTAAGTCTGTTTCATTACCTGCAGGGCTGGGATGAATGAAGTGAATGATGCATTCACCTGAGAGAGAAAATTCATGGAGGTGCCAGAAAACTCGGTAATAAGGATAAGCACTCTTTTCATGTATTTATTAAAATGACATTGATATAAAAATATCAAAAATTTAAATGAAGATCCAGCCTCAACTCATCTGAATAATTGTGCTTGTTCTGTCTTTGTGTAAATCAAAGTTTTATTTGTTAGAAATAAAGTAAGAAAATTGGATGGATGATGATGAGGATGACATGAGGGAGAGTAAGTATCTCTCGTGACGTCTGACGAACCACAGTGAATCCCAAGTCGTTCTGTTATTTTCATTGGAGTTCTGTGTCCATTCAAGACTTGGAAAAAAAGCTCTTAAAAATCAGATTTGTCCTTATGTCATTTTTAATAATAGAGTGATCAAATTATTTAAATAATAAAACCTGCATTCTCACTTAATCATAAGCAAAATGGATGGAGTTTCAATTTATTTAAACGGATGAAAGTAAAATTAATTTTAAAGCAAGATTTCTTAGGAGAAATATTAAGGTTTGTCCATAGGCTACTTTGACGAAAGCATTTTGTAACCATTCCTTCAAGAAGGAAGGGCTTACTTATTGAGAACTGAAAGTATGGCTTGGTTCAGGACGACACTGGCCTAACATTCACAAGACCTCAGTTCATCCTAGAACTCTGTAGATAATAAGAATGAAAAAGAAGAGTAATTATGTCTTAGCTAAAGGATGGATGGATGGATGGATGGAAGATTAAAAGAAAGAAAGTGTTTCCCCTAAAAAAAGGGAAAACTCCTCTTTTCTAACATTTAAGAAAAAAATGTATAAAATAAAACATTTTAAAGTTTTTGTTTTCATAATTACTCATATATGCTTGTAATATGTAATAATTATAATCATCTTGGGGAATTGGTACATACACATATTTCTTCTTAAGCACCATCCAATCCTTCCCACCCCTGCTTGCCAAAGCCAAAATATTTGGTGTTTCTCTGAATTATAGTTCCTAGTATCTTACACCACTCCTCTTATTTTTGGTGTATGCAGTATTTCAAAGTTAAGGAATTATTTTATAATGTTTAAATATAAAATTATTTCTACCAATTGCCAAATCTTGATATTAAGCGCGTCTATTAGAAATACAAGAGCCACTCAATGTAATTTTAAATTTCCTGGTAAACCCAGTAAAAATAAATAGATAAAATTAATTACACAATATACTCAAGTAAATAAAAGTAAGTTCTTGCTATTCTCATGTTAAAGTACTGTATCTTGAAAGATCTCATGTTTAATTTATACTAATAGCAAATATCAATTTAGACTAGTGATACAGAAACTGTGCATGTTGTTAGTGATTAGTGTTAGACTCTGTTACAAAAATCTCAACTTGGATTTTTCTAATAATATGATATTAGTACTGAATTACAGAAGCAAAATCCATGTGAAAGCCCGTCATAGAACCCCTCCCATGAAAGGCAAAGAAAGTGCTCAAAAGGAAAGAACAACTGGGATGGGGGAAAGGAGAAAAGGAAGAAGGGAGAAGACTGTATATGTATATAGGTGGACATAGGTATGTGTGTGTGTATATATATATATACACACATACAAGATGGATAACTAGACTGCTAATCTCTAAGTTCATCTAAAAGAAAAGTTTGTGCTTTCATTGTTTGATCATTTTTTATACCGCAATCTTGTAACGTGAGCAACTACTAAGGTAACTATGCAATATGTTAACTAGTGTTAATTTTCCACCTTTTTTTGAAAATCTGTATCATTTCTATATTTTTTTGTTTTGTTTTTAAAAGGCAAAACAGAAAAGAAAACCTATCATATCATTTATATGACAGGCAGGCCTGAATGATGGAACTACAATAATGAAATAGGCACAATGTCCAACTGTTGTAGTGGTCTTCTTCCTCTGCTATTCCAAATTATATCAGCTTTAATATGATTCGCATAATTCATCTAAAACTCTTCACTATTCCATGGGACATTGTGTGTATATTAGAGACTGGTTAGTCTATTCTCATCATCTAAAATTATTTAAAAATAAAATCAGTCCCTTATCCATGTGTAAAGAGTTAAGTTGCAGATTTCTCAGAATGCCTGCAGAAGGCTTCAGGCTTTGCCGAAATGACCAAATTAACTGCAGAGAAAGCCAATTTTTGCTTTAGTATGTCTTCTCTCCTTTTAATGAGTGGTAACTAGTTATATCAAGTACTTTTTTAATAACCACACTTCACAAAAGGATATATCTGCAAAACATAGTTGTAGTGTGGTAGGAAAATTAACGGGAGAAGAAAATCAACATTAAGTATTAGAATATGTACAGTATTTAAGGCTGTGTTTGTTTTTCTGAATGCTAATGTCGTTTTATGGAAAACATGCTCACAGTAAAAATCTGCCATACATTTGATTTTGGTACTCTCTCATAGATAAAATATTCCAACAGGAGAAAGCTGAAGTATTGCCTGTTTTGCAAATTGTTTTCAAAAGAATGTTGATGTAAGTTAAAAGTTTGGTATTCATGCAAAGACTACCCAAAGGAAACAAAAGAGAAATCTTTGCAGAAGACTACGGGGACGCAGAGTTACTACTTTATCATTAACATGAAGCCATTTTGCTTGAATTTCAAAATAATGTTATTTGATTTACATGATTAGAAATTACACTGCTGTTTTTCTTAAATTTCGTTATGAAATTTAATAATCAAGGCAAATTTGAAAGACATATCTATTATCCAAATTTCTCAATTATTATTTCATGGTATATTATCACATTTATGCATTACTGTGCCCCTCCAACACTGCTCTGGTGTTTGTACATTGCAGTGACTCAAAGAAATCAATATACTTTCCCCTAAATGCTTTATCATTTATATAATTTGAATTATAGAATATTTTTCTCACCTAAAATTTATGTAAAATTAATTGTAAAAATCCTGAAGGCACATTCATGAAGTTTTATCAATATGTACAATTATGTTTCTATCAAGAAACAAACCTTAACAACAATGTTAACAACAACCTTAACAACCAAAAAGTTCTCCCGTGTCTGCTGCAATGTGTCTCTCCCTACTTCCTGAGCTAAACTCTAGTGCAATTTCTTTCTAGTCCAGATGGATTTTGCCCATTCTAGAATTTCATTTGAATGAGAAGCATATGCTGTAGAATTCTGTATAGAATTTTATTTTTGGTACTGGGAATCGAACTCACGACCTTGTGCTTGCCAGGCAGGTGCTGTACTGCTGAGCTATGTCCCCGGCCCTGTAGAGGATACTTTAGGGTACTACATTTTTAGTTTTATCTACTTTTTTTGTCCCTTGTATGAGTAATTTGCTCTTTTTGATTCCTGAAATGTAGTCCACTGTACAGATATATTATGATTTGTTTATCTATTTCCCTTTGATGGGTACCTAGGCTCTCCCATGTAAAGCTGCTATGAATAGTACATATATATTGATTAAAATATGTGGAAGTAGTTTAATTAAAAAAATTATGGTAAAAGACACGTTGCCATCAATTTCCATTCAAAGACTTCCCCTCTCCTGAAACACATGTATCCCACTGTCCTGTTTTGCGTAGCAGCTTGGGAAATCGTCCTTCCTGACGCTGCTATGGGTGTGATCACCAGTGCAGCACTGTGAACGCTGGGAGGGCAGTTCAGGGCTAGACGGGCTCACGTAAGCGCTGCGCAGGGTCCTCACCCACGTTATTCTCTAGATCCTTCGCAGCTTGACTTCTTGCTCTTCCCAAAGTCGAAATGATTGTGAGAGGTGAACACTGAATAGGTTCAGTACGTGCAGGCAGCCGTGACAGAACCACTGAAGAACACGGAAGCAAAAGCTATAAAGAATGTATTGTTCATATTGGTTAGACAGGAGCAATTGACAGAAGAGTATTTTTATCACTAGATTGTACTTCTTACCAAAGTTTGTGGGTTAGTGCTGGCTTTATTCATGTAGTTTACTGAATTCTTTATGATAATAAAAGTCAAAGGGCTAGTACGGGGTCAGGAGGTTACTACGAAGCATTTTCACTATATTATCATCAGAATTTGTTTTGAACATACAAAGTTGACCGTAGTGTAGTGGTACATACCTGTAATCCCAGCCCTCGGGAGGCTGAGTAAGGAGGATCGCCAGAAATCTGAAGCCAGTGTGGGCTACATAAGTGAGTTTAAGGACAGGCTGTACTACATAGGGATACCTTGCCTCAACAAAAGAAAAAAAAAAAAAGACCCAAAGAAATGAATAAACCAGTAAGATTTTTCTCTCATTTAAAAAGTAGTTGTTGAAAAACAGATTAAGAACCGTAGATTTATATCCATATGAAAACATAGAAGTAGAAATTTTCAGGGTAGTACACAAACTCCTGATTCAAAAGAGTTTTGAGTTCAGCAGACACTTCCTAAATTTTTAATCATTAGCGTCCATATTAAGCCAGAGGAAAAAAAAGGAAATTTGTGAATCTGAGGAATTACATTGATGATATCATTTCACCAGGTGGTTGTTCCTATCTAGAAGCAGAGATAATTGAAAATTTAGGCAGATGGGTGTGGAAATAACTCCTAGTACAGTTAATTATGTTAGTGTGAAGACTTCATGGAGAAATATTAATAAAGGAAATTAAATAAAATCTGTTCTTCCTTTATAATCAGTGAATATTAAATATGAAGATAGATGAGAGGAGACTGCACAGATATGCTTTCATGTAATCTTAATTGTGTAAAAGATGAAGATTAAAGACTTTCTGAGCTATTGTTATTGTTATTTTAGTTCTTATCATAAGCAGCATTAAATCATTAAATGCTAAAACTCTGGGACTCCAATCCTCTGGAAATGACAAATCATGAATATTTATGGAATATCAAATATATTACTGCTCTTTTTGGTAATTCCTGTTTTTTTGCCTTTTCTAATTTTGTTTCACTCTTGGCCTTGTTAGCATTTACAGTGGCTTTTTGGACATTTGTTCTTGACTTCTCAGTTTATACTTTTACATACGCCCACAGTAGTATTGCTTTTAACAGTCAAAGCCACGCCTGGCTGGATATGTTTAAAGCACATTTTAAATGACAAGTGTTTCACCTTCCCAAACTGAACCATAGCAAAAGTTAGATTTGTGCTGATGTGTCGTCAAGGTCAAAGTATCAGTTGAGAAAAGAAAGAGGTGAGTGAGGTAATGCAGAGACTCTGAGGAGCGTCTCTAGTTCTGCACAAAAGCAAAGTCTTTATACCTAGACCCATGCAATTCCATGGAAATTTAGCATTGGACACCATCTTTCTTCTCCTAAAAGGAAAATATAAAATGCCAAAGTATAATCAGACCATAATTACGGTGTAGCAAATATATGCTGCAGTTACCAAGAAACATGAAAACTAGCTATTTTACTTTTTAGTTCTTTTATTATAATACATTTAGAGGACATTTGTGGGGGAAGACAAAGATAAGATTCTCTCGTATGGATGTGCACAGGTCTTCAGTGCAGTTTCAGCAGTTACTAGGTTGAAAAAGAGTGCTAGCAAACGGACTTTGATTTCATCTCCTTGTTTAAACTGGTCGCCTTGCCTTCCTCAAGCAGAATGATCTTTGCTTTAACTGTGCAGACTTTAATTAATGCACAGTGAGGAAGATAGAAAACAATTCATTTATGTAATTGCAGCTCGCCTGTCATACACAACTTGGGAAGCCACAAATCCCACAGCATGGGGTCCACATTATGCAACTTGGGCTGGCATTTAGATCAGTTCCTTTTCATTGGAAACATATTAACTCTAATCCCTTTAAGTATATAAGTAATGTATGTATAAATCTACATTGTACAACTGTAAAATGTGTTTTCTAACCTCAGTAATTTTAGCTAAGAGGTAGATCTATAGTATCGATTAAATTTGTCATCTGACACATGGAAAAAGTGTGCTCATCAAGAGTAAAAAAAAATACTTAAAAAAGATGTAACAGAATTGCAAAATACATAGGATTCTGGATTGTATTGTTTATCCCTGCATTTAAAAAAATCACACTACGATTTAGTAAAAGCACCACAACACTTACCTCAGAGACTTTGAGAGGCAGCTCAAGACTTGACAAGCATGGAGATGTTCTCTTTCCACCACTTGGACATCGCTGAGATAGAACTCTTTTATGAATTGGCCTCGAGTTGTATCCTGAGTGAGTGGTATGAAGGAGTAAGAATGTCCCTAGATAAGAGCCTACTGCCACAGTGTTTTCGTGTTGTAGTCTGAGGCGTGACATTTCATCACTTCTACCACATTGTATTTATTTTTTAAAAAGTCACTGAGTCCATCCCACACTCAAATGGAGGGAAATATTTTGAGAATTAGTGTATATGTGTTTTAAAGCATATATGCATGTTAAATAGAACAGTGATTTTTTAAAATAGGCATATGTTTCTTTGCCTCATTTCATAGATGAGAAGGTCAGTGCACAGGAAAATTAGGTGTCTCATGCAGGGACATATAGCCATTGGGATAGAGCTGGTGTCTCCTGCCCACCTGATCTGTGTAATGTGAGTATCTCTATGTACATGTTTGCACAGACTTTATTTGGCCAATAATCGTCGGATAATTTTATCAATAACTGACAGGTACTCTTTTAAATGAAAAATAAAAGATTCTAAACTTAGTAGGTGGCAAATTTTCCAAGATGTATACATCTTACCTACTTCTTCACAGAGTATCAGTCAAAATTGAGGCGCTCACTCATTATGCAGACAGTGTTAGGAATATTATTTGCATTATCATTACATCCAACTGTAATGCAGTCCTGTTCGGTTGTTTTGTCCTACATTAGTAATCCTATTCTACTCTCTGTAGTTGCTGTACCTGCTTTTGCATATCTTTCATTCTCTGCTTTTGACAATTACTTCTTGCTCTTCATTATATTGTAATGAAGCCAAATCTCTCCACCATCTCTTTTCAAATGAAAAAATATTTATTGAACTTAGAGCTGAGTTGTGAACCTGGGCTAGCTAATGACAGATACAAAGGTCAATTAGACATTGTCTTTCGTCAGAGAACTGATTGCATATCTTATTAGGAATATAGTCCAGAGAGATATAATTACTTGCTAAAGTTGAATAGAATAGAATAGAATAGAATAGAACAGAATGGAATGGAAAAATAATGATTTCCAGAATCTGATTTTTCTGAGACAATGAGAGGAGGGTGGTTAGACCAGTAGCTATCAGACATGGAACTTGAAAGAACAGACAGGGATGTCTGTGGGATAGAAGAGAAAGAGAAGGGAATTCTTGGTAAAGGAATTAATATATTCATTTCACAAAGGTCTTGCAACACTGTCGATTTTAAGCAGTACTAGTAGTTTAATGTGGTTGGAGATACTGTGGTTTAGTAATAGGTACAAAATATCAGTGTTTCACAAGTTAATAGCTAGGGACCATGTTGAGACTGTTTCATGATTTCTATGTCCTTGTAGATTCCATGTGTGGGATTTGCAATCGGTCTGTTTGCTGTCCATTTTCGTCTCTGCCATTTGCTATCTGTACAACTTTGGGCAAGTTGCCCAAGCTCGGTTTCCTTAAATAGTAGCTTGCTAGTGTATTGAAAGGATTCAGTGAGACTTACCTAAAGTGCTTAGCATAGTGACTGGACTCGGTCAGGAATCAGCAAATATTAGTTTTCGTTATCATCATTAATTTGCCCTAAGGATTATACCGTGTTTTTAATTTAGAGGTGTCTGTCTCAGCCGTATAAGCAACAAGGTACCAGAATGAGATTTATGTATTTTGACAGATACCAGGGCAAGTGTTCAGAGCTAGCATCTTATCCCCTGTGTTCTCTCTCCCTCCTGTCTAAAGGGGCTACAAACAGAAGGACTTAGGTGGGGCTCTGGCTTGTGGAGAAGACAGTCAATCATTCACTAAGCAAGATCATTCTGAGCCTTTACTGTGTGCCATGCACCAAACAGAATTCCTGCCCCAAACTGAGTTTTCCTCCAATTGCTCCTTGTAACTGAACTATCTGAGGGGGAGGCGTCTAAGTAGGTAGGACAGTCTTTGCACTAAGGCCAGTACTAGGAGATGCTGCTGCTGTCGACTTCAGCCTGTGAAAGGGTAAAGAACCAAGTTAGAGCCCAAAGGACCCCCCTGCCAATTATTAATAAGTGTTTCTGTGTGTATTCTTGAGTGTATGCATATTTTTTGGTGGTCCTACCGATTGACCCTAGGACCCAAGCTCCTTGTGACTGAGCTACACCTCAGCCCATTGTATGTTATTATTTTTAAATGGGAAAATACTTTATGTAAAACATCTCCTTAGGTAGACTTTTTAGGCAAGTTTCTTACTCTTAACTAATAGAAAACTTGAGATGTAACTAGAACTGTTAGATATAATTAGCTTCTTTATTGATTTCAAGAAAAACACACTTGTTTTCCCTTTGAACACATATAGTTTACAATATCTGAAAGTAATTCAGATATTGTAAACTATATTCTATAAATATTCTATTTTCTATAATATATAATATAATTCTATATTCTATAAATAGAAGATATTTTATATAGCCCCTATTCTCAGTTTAATGTCCTATCAAACACCATAAATACATTGTGTTGACATCAGTCCCGCTTGCTAATTCAGCTAATCCAACAATAGATTTGCAAGTTCAATGAAAAGGGGAAGCACTGCGTAGTAGGCGATCATGTGGAAAGGCCGCATCACTCAGCTTGGAGGGGCCAGAGACAGCGTCCCACCGTGGGTGACAGCTGAAGGCAGTCATGCAGACAGAGCAGCCAGGGCAGGGGAAGGCATGTCCTGAAGCCCAGAAGTACCTGGGAAGGAGTCAGTGCGTGTGGTGCCTTAACTGTGCAGGGCTGTGCGAAGGCTACGTGTGACCCCGAGGCTGGATCAGAAGGGGTTCCGTGGCGTTTTAAGAAACGTGGTCTGTAGTCTAAGGGCAGTGGGATTCCATAAATATGTTCTTGCAGGGGAGCGACTTTAAGACTTTCATTTTAAAAAAATGTTATTTTAACAAATACAAGGGGAAAAAATTGAGCAAGGGAGGCCAACTACGAGTTCATTCCAGTAATACCAACTGAACCAAGGATGGTGTGAACTAACCCAGAGGCAGTGGACCTAGAAAAAGTAGATTATTTTCAGGAATACTAGGAAGATAAAAGCAATAGGTATAGGGTTCAACTTAACGGAAAGGAGGGGCCTCTGGGAAAGCTGATTGGATTAAGCTAAGGAATTAGAATGTAAGTTTAGACCCGAAAATATCCTAGTAGTGAAACACTGATTAAATAGGAAAAAAAACTTGTTTTTGCTCCCTCTTATCAAAGAAGACAATACAAAATACAGAAACACTGTTTTCACAATTAGATAAGATGCAAATCCACATTGACTTTTCTTTGGTATTATGTCTAAAATAATATTCTGTAGTTTGAAATATTTTAGTACTGAATACAATTACAGGCTTGGTTAGGTAGGTGTCCTTCCCCCCTCCGGCTGACAGATTTTGATGTCGGTGCTGACTGAGACAATCTGAGGATGGACTGAATTATTTTCCTATCCACCGCTTCTGTTTAGGCAGAAATTACACTTGACTGTGGTGACACTAATCGTGGCAGAACTGATCAGATTCAGCTCCCCTGCTGATGAGCTCAGCCCATGCTCCGGCCTGACTGACAGGTGTTTCTGCTTCTGTCTCCTGTTCCTTTTTTTTGCTGTCTACTCCTAAACACATTGGCATTTCACAAACTACCTTCTTTGATGTCCCCCGTCTATGTCCGCTCAGAGGAAATGCCAAGAGGGGGTTTTTTAGAGACGCAACTTGCATTTAGTCCTCCAACTTTCCATTTTCTTTCTGCAAAATGCAGGGTTGTGGGGGACTTTGCATGGACTCCGGGCTCTCCTGGTAGTTTAGTGAAAACTGTGCACTCCATTCAGAAATAGGTGTGCAAATGCATTAAATAACATAAGGAGGACTACAAAGGGAGTCAGTTACATTAACACACACTCACCAAAATATCATTTACAAAGATTTGATATCACAGTATGTTTTCATATCTTATAACTTGTTAAATGAAAAGCTCGATCAGGGAGTTTAAAAACTAACATAATTTCAAATTAGATCAGTGTTAATATTTCAATATACTTCCAACTGTAGTATAATAGAGAATTCTAGTTTCTACTGGCAACAAATATATTAACACTGCTGTGACTTTTTACTCCATTATAATTGAAGAGAAAGTTAAATTTCAATTCCTATTCAATAAATAAATATATTTTTCCCAGCTCATGTTTATTGATCATTGAATTCAGTGGCTCCCAGTTTAAGGACCTCTAATATCAGATAGTGGTTCTAAGAATTTAGTGTGCATGAGAATTATCTGGAGACCTTGTTAAAATCGCAGTATACGGGCGATGCTGACTCAGGGGGTCTGGAGTGGGGCTCAGGAGGGTATGTTTTAAGCTTAAACCCAAAGTGATGCCTATAACTCATGTTCTTGAATCATCTTTGAGAAATGAAGGATTGGGATATAGAACAAGAGTTGCAAGGACATTTTGGGTGAGTCGTGGCTTTTGCTGGATTATTAGCATTGGGTCAACATTCTAACTTTTATATCTGTTCAATAATAATAATACTAATTAGTTATAAACCTAGAAATTCTCCAGTGGCTGTTTGGAATGTGCATAGAATATATTATATGAAGTAATTGTTAGAAAAATAATGACTTATTACTATTTGTTGCATCAACATTCTTCTCTGAAGAATATGATTTTCAAGACAAGCTTTAGGACACTTGATAAAATATCACTAAAGCATAGCGAGGGGTAATAATCATAAATGCAATGCAGTGTAGTCCAATGACATTGAAATCATCTCAGTAATTTTACAGTACATTTGAATTGCGGCCGCATTCATCCGCTGAGTTTCCATTAACTCCGCTTAAAATCTCTTTGTCCACAAAGAAGCACCGGTGTCAAGTTTCTCCTTCATGCTCAGAGACCCGGCTTGAATCACAATGCTGCGGGAGATAATTGTTATTAATTAAAGCATTCCTATCAGGCTGGGTTTTGTTTTAATGCATATTGAGCATGTTCATAACCTCTGCTGTCTCCATTATTGGAAAGGAAAAATAAGAGAGTCCTGTGCTTTGACTCTCCGCTGCTCTCCTGGGGCTTCCCTGGTGTCATTGAACAGCCTTTGTTATTGGCTTATACCTTAAAAAAAAAAAGAAGTGGGGGCACAATATTATAACACGTTGCAGAGCAAGCTCATTATTGTCAAATTAGATTCACTGACCTTCACTGCCACTCACCAGGAAGAGACAGGCTGCGTATCAAGGACAGTTCGCAGTGAGTAAGTCGCCACCAGGCCACAGGCCGGACGTCCCTTTGTGCTGCTTTAACACATCGGTTTTTCACTCCCAGTAGATCAAATACCACGACACAGAGACTTACGTCAGTAATGTATATAGAAGCCTATGCACGTTTATTTTTATGTTTTATCTAAAATTCTTTCCAAAGGACTCTCCGCAGAATACACATACACACTGAGCACAGGTAGAGAAAACCCACAGCTTCCTGGAGTGATAAATGAAGCCAGTGATTTCCTTACAGGTTAAAATATGCCTGGCCTGGTCATAGTTTGTTGGCTGTAGAATTCCACACATATCAAAAATATCACTTAGCCCGTGGGAGTCTTTTTCTTCCCTCGCTGTTTTCAAGTTACTTCCTTTTTACCACAGATGGTATGAGCCCTTGGGAAGAGTTTACCATTTGTGGAAGGGGCATTGCTGTAGGAATTCGTTAACTCACTCACCTGTTGTATTAATCCATTTTGTGCTGTTATAACAAAAAATCATAGATTAGCTAACAAAATAAGTTTATTTTCTGGGATAGAGCAGGCAGTTAGGACGTAGGGCCCTGTATCTGCTTAAGGGCTTTCTTGCTACATTGGTCCATGGTGGAAAGTGGAAAAGCATTGTGTGTGTAGGGGCTGCGGGGTGTGCATTTGTGTAGTGTGCAGGGCAGAGGGGAAGGTAGCCAAGCTCATTCTCTTCTAGGAACTCACCCCCGGGCACCTGACTCACTCCACATTAACAGCTAATCCACTTAGGAGGTCAGAGAACTCATGAATGAATCACTTCTTAAATTTCCCACCTCTGAACACTGTCGCCTTAGGGGTGCAGTTTTCAAACACGAATTGTGGGGACACTCTCAAACCATCTGGGAGATCTAATAAATGTCAGTCACTATTCTAAAATTGTGTCCTATGAAGAGCCTTTTCTAGCTATATTATGAGGGAGAGGACATATGTAAGGTATGATGGTAGATGTTTAGAAAAATAGATCAGGGGCAGACCTTGAATAATAACTGAAATGTTTTAAAGTGAGTCATTCTCAGTCTGAGATGTGGATCAGTGGTGCCACACTTCTTCAGCATGCATGAGGTCACAGGTTTAGTCCCTAGCATCACACAAGGAAAACACACACACACACACACACACACACACACACACACACACACACACAGAGTGAAGGATTCTCCATCTGTGCTTAACCCCTGATATGAAGTTACTCGTTAGTTTTGTGATCTGCCTTATTTTACTGAGGTAGAATAGCTTGTCCCATGCTAGCTTTGCTCCATTTTATAGTCTACTTATTAAGCTCAGTAGAGAAGAGCTATCTCTGACATTTGAACCTAGGCTGTAAAGTATTTCTTCTTTTAAAATGATGATTCTGAGAAGTTCATCTTATGATTGTGTTTAACCTTACAAGAGAAGAATAAAGAGGGTTAGAGAAGCTGAACTTTGAAATGTAAATTTTAGTTATTGTCCCCTTACTAAAAATACCTCCAAATTTATCTTGCATTTGAATTTTTTAAACCAATCTCTTGATCCCTATATTGTCTGACCAATACAGGATCGCCCATTTTATTTTACAGAAATAGAAATAAAAAGAATAAATGTATTGGTTGATGAAAGCAATGGATTGTATCGTCTTGGTTTTGCTTATTCCCTGCACCATGAGGGGCTGTGCATCTGGGGTTTCCTGTTCTCTGCATTGGATGTATTCCTCCATATGTCTAAAGGCTGCTAAAACTCCAATCCCGGGTTCCTGAAAATCTCACTGAACTACTCTCATTAACTGTATCCTGTAGGAAATATGTTATAGCATCAGTTTTAAGAGTTATTGTTGAGTTTACATGGGTATCTCAGCCTCCTTTCTATTAGTATAACCTATAGTCATGATCTATCTTTCGAACGATGTTGCCTTCCATGCCATACAAGTTTGTTAACTACTGAGTGAATAAATGTCTGTAAGTGTACAAGTGACGTGAAACCTACCTCCAGATTTACTAACAACATGACCTACACATGTTACTTAGGACCAGTTTTCTCATTTGGAAAAATGGTACTTTTTTATTTTTTGTTATAGTTATTAAATGGGATCTATTCTATATATGATCAATAAAGAGCTGGGCACATATGAGAGCTCAACAGATGTTATCTGTTGTTACCACTTGCAAAGTCATTTTGACTTTTATTTTCTTTATAAGTACATTCTTGTTTTCCTATCTTGTAGGTAGGGTTTTGCATGTAATGGTGGGAAGAGTTATACTTTATGAACTAGAATGTGCCACAAAATAATACTGTCAGATGGTTGTATCATATGAATATGCAAGAATTATAACAGTTGGATTTTAAAGAAATAAAAATAACAATACACTGTATTGCTTATAACACACTGTATTTTCCTATCCATAGTCTTTATTGTATTCTGTCTCAGAATGTGTTTAAGTATCGCACTTCTCCATAGAGTCTGTGCTATTCGAAGAATATGGATTTTATTTAAAACCAATAAGTAGTCACTAATGGTTGTTTCTGGGACTACTAAACCATCTGGTAAGTTTGTAGGAGTGGAGGCCTTCGTGTGACGGCTTCATATACTTACTCACTTTTGGAAGCTAGTATTTTAACTTTGAGAAGGACTTTGAACTATACAAGGCCAATATGAATGTTAAACATGGATAAGTCAAAAGAAAAAACTTGTAATTTTGCCAATTATTTTTAGAAATGCTCAGACTGACTTTTGGATGCATAGTGAATGAAGTTTACAATTTTTAGTGTGTTCTTCTGTCAGTTAACACTTTCCACATTAATGTGTAGCAAACAATCCCAAACTCAGTGGCTTAAGGCATGATTTTAGTTGCAATCGTATGTCTGTAAACAGGCTGATCTAGTTCAAGCTTGGCTCCAAACGCTTGTGTCCCTGTCTGCTGTGTGAGAAATCTGTGATTATTTGAGGGTAGCAGGAAGATATGAAGACAGTGGAGCGTGGGCTGCTTCCTGACAGCCTGCACTTCCACATCTGCGTGCTTTCTGTTGGCTGGGCTAGAGTACCACAAGCCAAACCCAGTATCCTATGGGCAGGGAAGCATGCTCTGACTTCAGTAAGAACTGCAAAGTCATATGACAAAGGCATGGATCCTCAGTGGGTAGGGTAAGAGGGAAGAACAGGAATCAGAAATGCAATCCACAATAGCTAGGTTTAGCCTAGACTAGGACAAGAGAGGTCGAGAATCTAGGGGTGAAAAATGCAGAGTATGTTTAGCTGCATTTTGGTCATTATGTGCTAGAGAGCAAAGTGTGTGATGGTGAAAACTTCAAGGATCAAAAGCTGGGCATGGTGGTGCACACATGTAGTCCCAGCACTAGGGAGGTGAATCGTTGCGAGTAAAAGACCAGCCTGGGCTACAAAGTGAGCTCAAGGCCAGCCTGAACTGCATAGTGAGACCCTGTCTCAAAAAAAGAGAAAAAAAAAAATCAGTAAATAAAATTTAAAAAATAAACTCCAAAGACTGGATTCAGGAAACTTAGGGGCTACGAAAGCTATGTTTATCTTGAAATTTCTTTGAATGCAAGAAACTGAAGAAAAGAAACTAAGGTTCTTAGAATGCTGGAATCTCTAAATATGTCAGTAACTTTTGTCAGAGGATTTTCAAGTGAATTAAAACAAATATAAACATGGTAATAATCTGCATACTTCTTATTTCTGGCAGAAAGTGAAGCTGCCAAGTGTAGTGCATGTTAAGATGTTCCGCAGGTGAGAGAGAGATGAGGATTCACTTTAGTTTTGGGGGCAAAATAACTAAGAACCTCTCTGTTGCTACATAGAACCACAGTCATTACGGACGTTCCAATAAGACTCCGTCCGTTGGACAGACAGCAGTTTTCTTTAGTGCTGACGTGGCGGAGATGGAAGACAGTCATCAGCTTATGCCTGATTTATTTTTACAGAGTAATGGAATGTTTTGAAACATGTCATTTTGTATCACTCCTTTCAAACAAATATGTGCTTTTCTTCACACTTGGTACTTGTTTCAATAAATTCTTAACTTCTCAGGTAACTCCAATATTGAAAATGTTGAGAAAAATGTGTGTTTGTATATATTAGAGAGAGAGGGAGAGATGGAGAGAGGGAGAGGAGGCAGAGTGAGGATATTCCTGACTCCTCTTGTCCTGATAGACTATTATCACCAATGTGGATCGCATGTGTTCTCTCTAATCATACCCACCCATGATTCATGTCCTTTGCCATGTGAAAAAAAATGTTCATAGGAGTACTATCTATATATGATCTGGACATTGGGGAATATTTATTCCTCTCTCTCTAATACATCCACTATCATCTTTTCTTGCAAATAATCTCCATGTCACTAATGATACAATGGCAGACACTGCAGAGATAGATTTTGTTTTTTAATGTTTTGACTATCAGCAGAGTCCTGC
>PVJX010015698.1:0-41903 GCA_004027295.1 Dolichotis patagonum
TTTGAAAATATTCAATTAGTTGGGAACTGTGCTCACTCTGGAAGAATTTCAGTACTAAGCAACTACAATTGTAATATTTACCCTATAAAGGGATTTCAAGGAACAGTCTATAATTTTCTGTTTTACAATCAGGCCATTTGTTACCTTTACATTCATTACAAAAGATCATGAATTCCTGCTTACTTATTCTATCTTCCAAAACCATGAAGTAAATTTATTTCTCTTTTTCACTGAAACCCTGACAATTTGAGCATATAGTTTCTAACTTCTTTCTCTGCTTCCAATAACTGTAGACATAAAGTTCTGATGTATTGAGAAATTATTAAAAGACATCCCTTGAACTCCAGTCCACTAATGAAGTTATAGTTCCATTGTTGTATCATGTCTATCAGAAATTTTTAAATGTTCACAAAAATATCAGATTAAGTTCTACATAGTAAAAGAACAAAGCATAGTGTTTACTGAAAAAAACATGTTAAAATTAAAGTATAGGTATTACATGATTTATATATTAGACAGAAAATATAAATTTATTAAGTTAGATTATTCATTTCAGTATCATATTTTAATGAGATATGGTGACAAAATAGATCCTAGAATAGGCAATAATCTAACAAGGATATACCAAACATATAAAAAGTCAGGTTGAAGTCACAGGTGGAAAATACTGATTCTGCCTAGACAATACTTGATCATATTTTGAGTGGGGTAAAAACACTTCAGGCCTTGCAATCCAACAAAATGATTCAAAATTTATTCTAAAGACAACTAAAAGCATAATACAGATCTTTTTGTTATATACAGATGCAATGACACCATAAGGTAGTGATACATCCATACTCATGTTTATAGCAGCACAATTCACAGGGCTAAACTCTGAAAACAGACTGGATGCCTATCAAGAGATGAATGGCTGAGACAATGTAGTCCATATACACAATGAAACTTTACTCAGCTGTAAAGAGTAATAGATTTGAGACATTTGTAGAAAAATGGATGGGTCTTCAGACCACAATATTAAATGAAATAAATCAAGCACAGAAAGATAAACATTGCATGATATTTCTCATATAAAAACTCAAGTACAAATAAATGAGAGTGAAATAGTGGCAGAATCTTTGGAGTAGGGGGAAGAAAGCAAAGAAGTTGGGGGGGACAGAAAGTGATTAAGATGTGTTAAGATAAGATACCCCATATATTTTCCTCATTATTTTCACCACAATCAGTGATTTAAAAAGCACTCATTTCATTTCAGAGATTTCATAATCTGGCAGAGACTCTGTCAGAAGAAAACACATTTTTTTCCATAGAGTTGCACATGTACATGTGATAATGAGCAATATTTTAGAACAACATTATGTGTTTTGTAGTTGAAATATACATCCACAGAGAAAAACAAATTCAAAATGCTGCCCTCTGCTGAAATATGCCTGGTACACAAATCAATTCTAGAAAGGTTGATTAAAATATGATAGCTACACACAGTAGGGTGATTTGGAAAGGTACAAAATGCTGAGATTTATGAAGAAATGGTAAGTTTCTAAAATGCGAATTAAAAATGTAACAACTTTAAATAGTTTAAAAGGATATTATCTACATGGAAAAATAATAAGCTGAAATAGAATAACAACATATTAAAAATACTTTCTCCAAATATCACAGACAGTTAATTTCTATAATTTTGGTCACCTTATATTAAGAATCAAGATGCTAAAGATAACTAGAAAATTGTTTCAGAAATACTGTGCTTTTCATGGAGGTCATAGTGTAACATGTACGATAAAATTTTCACAATGTGTAGCAATTTTAGACTTCAAATGAACATCTGAAAGATGTTCATACCCAGTTCTTGTGATTCAGTAATGGAAGAGGGCAATTTTTGTAGTGGACTTTCTAATTTGTTATATACCTATTATAATTCAAAATAGAAATAACCTGTAAGAGCCTACGTTTCATAATAATGTGATCTCAATCTCTTAATAATTTGTTAAAGGAAATAATTCAAGAACTCTTGTTAAGAAGATTCCACTTACACTTACAAAATAAAGAATTAAACCTTTATACAACCACAAGTTTTTAAATATAATGACATATTGAAATATATCATCATAATAAAGTGACGAATTTCGGAAAATGCATTTGTGGTGAACAGTGCTCCTGCAGAGATATCCACACATAGTCTATGGATAAGATAAGGTAGATAGCAAAAGATGCTTTGGATATTTAAAGAAGACCTTAAGAGAGGGATATTATCCTGTAGTATGAGAGGAACCAAACTCTCACTCACCTGAGGCAAGAAAGGTATTGCAGCGGACAAAACTGAAGACGAGTGACAAAACAGAAAGTCGGAGTTACCCATCTGTGATGAGGCTTTGAGGTGGTGTTGCTGGTTCTAAGCTATAGGGGACTCCACAGAAGAACTAGAAAGAAGTCTCTAGGACAAAGGATGAGCTCACTCTGGAAGTCATCAAGGCTTTAGAGGACCCGATGTAACAAATACAGTACAAAGTAGTGAATTTATCCAGCAAGCTCAATGACTTTGGAAGTGGTTTTTCTGTAGATCATCCAGTAAGGAATAATTTATCCCCATGAGCTCCTGAAATTGTGAGTTGAAGACCCAACCTACCACTGGAATTCTGACCTACAGAGCTACTGTGGATGATAAATTTGTGTGGTTGAAAAAACTAAATTTTTGATAACTTTTTATGGAAATAACAAAAACTTATATATATATATATGAAGATTATGTAAAAATTTGAAAGTATTCTTAGCAATATATTTAGTGAAAGAGAAGCATTTTAATATATATATAGACATATGCATGCCTGCATAAATAAAATAAAATGATACACAAATAAAACAAAACATTACACTGACCAGTGAAGAGTTAAAGGAAATGAAAGCAACCATGGAAGGAAATAAAATGTGTTTAAACTATAGTTCATGGACTATTTGCAGCTATTATCTGCAGCTATTAATTTGTGTATTTCTGTTACACTACCCCTTTAATATAAGTTTAAATAATAATACTGAACATAGAAAGCAACAATATAGAAAGGAAGGTTTCCCTAGATCAGTGCCTTTAGTAAGCATGTGTGTCATCTTCCCGAGACTGCTTGCCCTCCTGTGGCGGAACGCGATGCCTCGCCTCTCAGGGCCTGGCAAACTGCCTTGTTTGTGTCCAGGTTTCTCCACAATTCTTGCCATGTAAATCGTGGTGTAAGCTTAGCCACAGTTCCAGCTTTAAGGCCAGATACACATTCTGTCCATGCAATAGGTAATTCAAAACTGGATAATCACTGTTTTCTGATCTTGTTACTCAATTAATTAGTTTCATGATGTGCTTCCTTGAGAAGCATCTGTCCTCAGCCAGTCCAAAAAAGAAAAAAAAAATACTTTTCTTCTCGCTTCTTGTGTATGCATGCCTGAATATCTGAATTCATGCCTTCTTTCTGAATAGGTAATTCAATGGACAAATAAATTTACCAGCAAGTCATAGATAAGAGCTTGATCTGCAAGGGCCTCCTGTGGCAGGTTCATGAATAGACTCTGAGGCAAGTGGAGCCAATGATAAACTAAATTTGGAGAATCTGAAGGGGATTTTGTGTTGAAAGATTTACATCAAGTAACATAGAGGATAGAGAAATGTAATACAGAAGCACACTTAAAATAAATGACGTAGATCTGGGATGATATCCACAAACACGGAGTTTTGCATTCATGCGTTAAGGGATTTGTAAGCATACCTTTTGGGGTCAAGCCACAGGTCAGTCCAAGAATTTGTCTCAATACCCTGCCAAGTGCTCCAGTTCCTCCGTTTCCATGGTCATGCTTTGTTTTCATGTCATTTGGGATCATGGACTTCTGTTCTCATTTGTTGCTCTCATGTTTAAACTTTGGTACTTGTTGAGATCTCCTTTACATGTCATGTTCCCCTTTGCCCCAGCTAACTGAAACCAAAGGCCAGGAAAGTTTATTTCAAGCAAAGCAGACAAAAAGCAGTAGCAATGCTCAATAGGAAGGCCGCAGCCTCCCCCATGCTGGCAGGTTCTCCTCTGGTCTATGACTGGACAATGTTTTATCACATTACTTTCATTTTTACCATCACAATTCAGGGCTTCCACCTTTCTCCCCTCTCTGAATCTGTCAGAATTTAAAAGTAAATGCCTCAGAAATTAGGATAGGAAAATATTTAAATCTGCAAAGGAATTTCACTGGGGAAGAGAGTGAGCACCCTGTCTTCCCTACCTGTGGGTGGAGCTACAGCTCATGTCTGAAGGCAACGGGCTGAGGGAAGGGAACTGAGGGCGCACATGCATTCCCTTATACTCCCTTAGTGCATCGAAGTTGGTGACAGTTTCCTATGGAATTACTTTGTAAGAACCATAGCTTCTTTCTTCTTATACATTTTAGAAGAAAGAACAACACAAAAAATTTCAGAATTAAATGAATTACAGATGACGCCATTACCTTAGTCCAAACCACCATCCTTTTTTATTTACCTTTTTGCCTGAAAGATATAGTGGGTTTTTAGATGATTACCTAATTTCGCTTTCCCCTTCTTACAATTTATTTTGATTCACTAACCAAAGTAATACATGCAAATATTAACGTATAACACCATTCTCCTAAAATACCTAGTTTCACTTAGAAAAAAAATTTGTCTTTACGTCAGAAAATGTGTACATGAGTTCAGACCAATACGCAAATCTCTTTTCCTATTATTCACTTTTTATTTACTCAGCTCTAAGAAACTGTGCATTTTTATTGCACATCTTTCATAACTCAATAATATTTAAGTTAATATTTTAAAATAATACTTTTATATGTAGTTCAATATATTTATTTGTTAATTATTTCTGTTATTTGCTGTTGTCATTATTTTCTCCTGTTGAATGATTTCAAGTTAAACTGATTGAGAAGAAGAAATTTTATTCCAAAGACCTAGCACAATGCACAGCTCTTGGCTACTGCTCTATAAATACATGATGATTAAAAAAATAAAGAAAAGTGAGATCATTCAAACACACAAAGTAACTGAACTGCGGAGTACATAATCCCAGCTTCACATCAGTAAGGTTATTACATCGGTCTCCTTTCCACATTTGTAGTATTAAAATGATATTCTTATACTCAAAGTAAGTAAAGATGAATCAATCCATAACAGTATAATATTCATTGGAAATTTGAGGCAGTTTTCTACACTTGTAGATGTTCATGAAATCATGTAAAATAATGTCACAACATACATTATTTGTGTGGAATTACCTATGTTTTAAAATCTGTATGTATCTTTTTATTGTATAACAATAAATTCAGATATAAAAATACTCATTTATAAATTCTACTTAAATCTAGATTAAGATCCACATAAGTGAATATGATAACTTACATCTGGAGTTTATAGAGTGTATAAAAATTATTCTTTAAACCAAGAGAGGCCAACGGGTGTCAGAAAAATAGATTCTATGATTTAGAATCTTACAAATGTGAGGTAGCTACATTAGGATGTACCAGCAATAGTTCAGCAGCTTTTTGACAATTATCACAGAATAGCAAATTACATTAGTAACTTGTCAACAGCTTAATGAGTACCTGTTTTTCTGAACATACATGTAACTATTTTGGATTCATCAATGTCCCATCCTGAGCTCACATAAAACTGATTTCTAGCATGGTAAATGTGGTTCAAAAAACATTCAAAGGAAAAACAAAGCACTGTTGTTTTGACAATAACTTTTACTCAAATTCTTCATATTTAAATCAAGAATAATAATATATGGTTTATGATTTTGTGCGATAATAATGTATGATAATTATATGAAAAGTATTGTATTCTAAAAGAGATATTTATTTCTTTTAAACAAGAAATGTAAAAATCTGAGATTCTCCAGTTAATGACTTGAACCATGTATAACCAGATACAGCGCAAATGGAAAGCTTTCTCTCATATATTATGACTGCCCATTGTACAACTTTTGACTCTGGAGAGGGTAAATGCTTTCTCTGTAAGAGGCATGAGTGAAGTAACACCCAGTGAATGCTAGTAGCAAGCAATACCACATTAAAGATTAGACTGTTAAAAAATTCCTATGAAAAATCCCATGAGAAGTCTTAGAAATATTGGTGTTATATCAGGGTTTGCAAGGAACAGATTTAATATAGGACATATAATTTATAGTGTTATTTTATAACATTATTCACCCACAAAGTCTAATACAGAACAGTGTAAGAGATCTGTTACACACTGGAGACCCAAAGAATCCAGCTAAGGGCCTGGATCCCACAGCAATGTCCTGCACAAATCCATCTGAAGACCTACAGCCCATGGCAATGTCCTCAATGAATCCGTCTGGAGGCCTAGAGCCCATGACAATGTCTCATGCAAGTCTGTATCAACGATCTACACTGGGAAGCCCAAAGATCAGCAGGGAAAGCTAGAAAGTCTCTGTCAGCTGGGGGAAGGATCTGTGCAGCCAGACGGAGATTTGCACTGGAGCCAGGAGGTGATGCTGAAGGTAAGGATCAGAGTTCTCCAGTGAACTACAGTCACCCTCAGCGACAGCAAGGACCCAAGCTCCTCTAAAAGGGAATGGCTGAGTTCTTATCAGGAGAGCCAGTTTGACAAGCTTCTCTAAGAGAATCAACAGGATGCCCATTTCCCCCTCTAGTTCACCTTTTATGATGTTGGTAACAGTCCACAAGTGGGCCTTCCACACCCAACACCATGCTGACTCAGGTCGGTGAGTTTTACAAGTTGACCGTTAGTTAATCCAACCCCGTTGGTACCCTGAAAACACTTACATTCTGCATAGCTATGTAAGAAAAGAGCCAATGAGACTTTGACCAGTTGTATTAATTACATTATTTTTGCATTTTTCATTGTTTCATTTTTTATTGTTCTCTCCAATGACCTTTCTCCCATTGCTACAACTATTTGACTTAGCTCCAAAATTGGAGAACCAATACTGTGGTTAGGTCCTTTCTTCCTTTCCTATTTCTATTTTTCAATCAGTGATGAAAAAAAATGACACTTTAATGAAGGAATGCGCACTTGACTTCTAAAAGGACGAATTTCTAGAAATGGATTTATTTGGAAAATGGACAGTGACACAGTATGGCGGTACATAAATTGCTCTAGTAAGTGACACCTTAAAATAAGCTCTGCTCATATCATATAATTTTCTCCCTCTTTCTCTCTCTCTCTCTGTTTTTTTTTAAACTGGACTTGAACTCAGGACCTTGCACCTGTGCAGCCACTGTGCTGCTGAGGTATATCCATAAAGCCATTGCAACTACCTCTAAAGAGCTAAAATATATGGAACAATGTGACTGCTGGAGGTATGATGCCTAGAAGGAAGACCAGAGTTGAGAAGGACAAAGAGACATGTGCCAATGTCCAGCAAAAGGCTGGTTTTTAACGTCTCATCATTATTACTCAGGGATCCTCCACAGAGATAGATGACAAGTAGAGGTGACAGTGTGGCCAGAAGGAGGAAGTGAAATGCCCTGGAGCCCTTCAGTCCTGCTAGCCTAACAGATAGTATGAGTATGAACTCCAGGGCCTTGGCCTCAGAGGGCAGTCCAACCTCCAGTGGTCACTTTTACACTCATGACATGGCTCAGGAGGCTTCTTCCTAGGCAGTCCCTCTTAAGGTGGTCTGGCTTGCGGCAGCTATAGCAGGTGGTTGTAGTCATCAAACTACTCTTGGAGCCCGAGAATCAGACTTCAGGTCTGTTTTTTTGTTAAGACACAACAAAGCCACTTTTTAGTCTGTTTGTTTTCTCTGTTTAGCTTTGTGATCATTCAGGCCAGAAAGCTATCAAAGGAGAATGTGTAATGAGATGTTACCAAAAACAAAACAAAACAAAAAACCTGAAGTGAGCATTATGCAAAAATGATTGACATCCTGAATCTCACTTTACTCAAATTTTTCATAAAATACCTTAAATCACCATTTCTCAAAAAAAATTTCTTCCAAAACTGTGCTCTAAAACTTGCAACATAGATGAAGATATTTTAATAATTTTATCGGTAGTTTATAATGTTCTATCAGTTTGGAAAATCAAGTTATGTGAGCAAAGAAAAGATATAAGATCATTTACAGTGAACTAAGAAATAAAACAATCAAGAAAAATTTCAAATTTTGCTTTTGCCTTACTTGTTCCAGTTATGTAATTGCCTAGCTTGTTCAAACAGGATCTGTTTTTAATATGCCATAAAACTAGTGTTCTGATAAACATATTGTAAAACTTCATTGTACTAGTCAAATTTCACATTAACTCACCATTTACAATTTATCTGTCAGCTAGTTTGTCTAGTTTGTCATCTTTCAAACTTCAGAGCCTCATTTTCTTAATGAAATTTGGATGACATTTTGGGGAGTGTGCGGCATCTTCTCTACACTACTACTATATCCAGTGTCATATTTTGCTGTATCTCGTATAAAAGTTTGTGACACTGTTTCACTTCTGTATTTATTAGGAATTATGGTATTCTTTACCATTTTTTTCTTTATATCCGATCAATCATTATTCAGGGTTAGAAGAAGTGATTAAACTTTTTCGGTGCATCAGTGATCGGTTGTGTGTATTCTGGGTTGTGATAGTTGGCCTGTTAACCTCCTTCTAGCTTTGTTTCCATATCTACAAGATAGGGATAATAATATCAAGTATCTGCTGGACATATTTTATGTGCTATTCTAAGTGCTCAGTGCATATTGACCTATTTAATCATTATAATTCTGTGAAGTAGAAACAACTGGCATCTTTCTTGTTTTTGTAAGGATGATGCAAGTTAATAACTTTGAAAAATAAATACAGTGTCTGACAAATAGTAAGCATGCAACAGATGTTAACTTTGATTATTTGTTGTATTCTGTATGTCAAGCTATTTACCTGTAAGCAAGGCTGAAAATAATAACTAAGCCTTATCTTCATAGTACTCAGCAAGAACTACAATCCAAATGATGAAAAAATTAAAGTCTTTGGTATAGAGAACAAATTCTGCACAGAGCAAATGTTAACCTAAATACTGGCCTAACTTTAAAAAAAAATTCTATTATTAACACTTAATAACCATAAGAAGATTGGTAAAATCTTGACAAAAAGCAGATTTAAAACCTAAACTACATCTCAAACTTAACAGGAATTTCTACTCATGTCTTCTGTCTTAAAGGTGAAACGTGTCTCCCTCCCACAAATGACTTTCTGTTTCAAAGACCAAAATGCCTAGCTGTGCCTGAAAAGTATATGCTAGGAGCTTTATGTGTCACCAAGTGGAAGAGAAAGCACACAATGAAACGGACCGTAATTTCTGTTCTCTGAGATATATGGGCTCTGAAAACATAGGTTCTTCAGTAAACCTATAAATTAAAATAGAATGAAGTAAACTTTATAATTCTTCAATGATTGTGATTCTATTTATTAAGAAGTTGCAATAAAATATGATTGAGAACAAAACTAAATAAAGGTATACACCCTTGCTGGACATGTAATATATCTCATCACATTTCATCCTTTCCACAGTCAGGCAAGGCTAGTTTTGTATACGTATCCTGTAAAAGACAGGTGTCTCCAACAGCTGGTACCAGTCAACTTATATGGTCAAACAGAAGTCAAAAACAAAGCTAGAAATGGAGGCCTATTGATTCTAGAGTCCACATTTATCCCACTGCATCATATCTTTCACCTACAACTTTACTGAGTAGAGGGGACATGTATACGAGAAGGAACCGGAAAAATATAAGAATTTATGTGGGTCAGGGACTGTTTCTTACTCTACGTGTTTAAGATCTGTTTTTAAATTGAACAATAAATATTGGCCCCTTTCTCCCCTCTAGGCAGCAGGGATTACACCATTTTTGTGAATGATGACTTTGTGCAGGTAGAGTGAGAATCACTCCAGCCTCCAGTGAAGCCCTGTGCACTTTTCCAATGGTCTGATTCAAGTTGATAATTTGCCTTTCTTGAGGCTAAATATTACTATCTAAACTGAAATAATATGTAGAGTTCTAATACTTAATCTAAATTGCTTGCACGTTAAATTCTTTTTTAGTAGTTTTACTATCACCATTATTTTGTACTTAATGTTACAAAGAAATAAGGCATTAATGTATCTTTTCAGTCTTTTGGCCCACAGGAATCAAGGAAATCGGGATGTTTTTCTGAATGTCTCACTAGTTCTACCAGGCACTAATGATAGTTTTTCCTGGTCCTTGGATTGACTGTTGTTCTCCAAAAGAACCATTCTACTTCCATCCATTGCAATTCTGTTGCACTTAAAATTTAAGCTTGAGCAAATAGTGAGTGCTTCTGCCCAACACACACACACACACACACACACACACACACACACGCGCGCGCACTTAGAGCTCTTATAGTACTCTCAGGAAAAGAGGCCAGAATCACTCATCTTCTCAATGATAGTGGCGTAGTATTGCCCAAGGAACACGTGTTTAATGTCTCATTTGTGTTTATTCTGTTCCCCAATTCCACGTGGAAACACCTTGAAGGCAGGGAGTTTTTATCGCTACCTTCATGGTAGTTCCCATTGGAGTAAGCTGGGGTTTGAGGCAACTCTCTCCATATACTATATGTTATTCATTCGTTTTCAAGTTGCATAAAACACTGATAAAACTGGGATTCATCTAGAAGTTTGAACTTATCACATAGCTAGTGTTTCTGGATTGTACAACCCATAAAAATTCAAAGTATTCCTATGTGTAACTGTATATTTGTTTCATCTGATAACCACAGTAAAAAACATTTTGACAGCTTCTCAGCATGAAGAAAAAGGATTTTTGTGTAATTACTGAATCTTTTCTCAGGTTCAGATTTTAGTCTTTTAATGCACTCTCAGCTTTAAAAAGGCAACTATTAAAATGTCTTAGCTATTGACTACTGCTTAATTGTTGTCTTTCTGGAGCAAATTACATTTTTAATGCAGATCAATCCTTGGCTTTCTTAGCAGGAAATCTTTTTGTTTATTTATATATCAATGATTTGTGTTTATTTTCCATTTCTCTATAACTTATTTTATTTATTTTATTTTTTGGGGAGGGGGAATTACCAGAAATTGAACTCAAGACCTCGTGCTTACCAGGCAGGCACAGTAAATATTGAGTTAAATACCTGGCCCTCTTTGTCTTATTTTAAATGAGAGATTTGCAGTGCATTCCTCTTACAGAAATACATTACAGATTTATAATTTCAGTTATTAGTTAATCTGAGGTAACTACAAATTAAATTCTACTACACTTGTGTCCACCAAGTGGAATAATCTAATTTCCTTTAGTAGTTTTTTATTTGTATACTGCTTTTTCTGTTTTCCATATTAAAGGCTTTTCTGTTTTGACTTAGAATAAATTCTTCGATAGGAAATTGCTTGGTTAAGTAACCTAAAATATGCATTTGAATTGCGATGTCTTGTGAATTTGCCAATCCCTAGAGTGACCCCAAATAGCATTTGACTTAAAGGTTAGTGGATGCTAGAGGCTTCAGGTGCTGCTACAGCCTCCTCTAACCAGGTCTAAACTGTAAACTGCTATGGAAAGAGTATGGTTTCTACTCAGGCTAAGGCAATGGTAGCGAACCTAGGGCGTGTGTGCCATAGTGGGCTGTTCATTATCATTGAAAGCTCTAAAAGATTTGCCATTACTGGACGAAGAGATTCACTGACATGTCCTACAGATTGTAAACCTACAGATTCAAAGCCACAAAGCTAAACTGCACCTAACACCCATTTCAATTCATGGATCTTGCGTGATTTTTGATGAGACCCCCTTATATAGTTGTGTCCAGATTTTTAAGGTATTGGCTAGTCTGTAGATGTAGTGATTGTCCCAGCCAGCTCTGTTATCGGCCTGTTGATGCGTTTTCATAGTGTTCATTCACAAAAGCAGGGTGAAAGATACTGATGTGGCAGTTTTGCTTTTAATACCTGCAGATTACGCACTACCCAGTAGCATGTGGTTGTCCTTACAAGGAATTGAAGCTCCCCAGGATTACTGAACTTCTTCCCACCGTTATAAGATAGTCTAGCAGTTTTTCCTTAGTCTGGTATATTTAGTTCAGTGGAAATATTTCATGGTGGTAGTGACCACTTGATGCAGGGTCTGGGTTTCTCTGTAATAAATCCCTTGTCAAATGCAGGAGTTGCAGACTTCCTGTTGGCAAGCAAGTGGGTAAGTAAACCTGTCCTGGTGTTGGGGCATTTTGCTATAGGAGTTCAGTCTTGATGAACATGTCTGTGCAGGAATCAGACTCCTAGGAGGGCTGTACACAGTGTCTCCTGACAAGCCCCATGGTCTCTTGTGGGCGGTAATGTTGGCATCATCTGAGGTGGCAGGTATGATGCCTGCCTTCTGGTGTATTTGGGTGAGTCCGGATGATTTCAGGAAAGGTAAACGGTTCTTCATTAAGCTGAAGACTACCACTGGGAGCTAAAACAAGTAATCTCATGAATCTAGAGCCACATATTTTCTTTGAAAAGTATGCATTTTGCTAAAAAATTTTGTCAGGGGTTGTGTTATTGAGTGATGAATGGAGATGAATATGAGGTTTTATTTAACAGCATACTGTACTGGAAATCTGAAGACCTACAGTGGATTAAATTGTTATAATTTTTTAACATACTGTGAAATTACAACAGTGCACATGAATCAAGTTTTACTACACTGCATCATGGGTGGATGAGGCAGTCCATTGTACTATTTCTTTCTTTGGATTCTCAGGCTTGGTTTAGAAGTGAAAGAACTCTGCAACATTAACAAATTCAAAAAAAGTAAATACTTAAAAAAAAAACACCTTATGTAAGCTTGAGCTGAGCTAGTCTTGAGGAGAAATAAACTAAATGTTAGAATAAATGTAATCAGATCATGCTTCTCCCCATGTTAAATGGTTACCTTGAAGTTATACTATATAAAGTAAAGAGTATTTATTTATATGTGATGTATTTTACTTACATTTTTATATAGGTATATATAATATAGTCACTTTAAACTGACTATGCTGAGGTTCTCAATAAAATTAACTTTCATTCAGATGCATTATACAGCTAAAATTTGCATTTTTTGGGTACTTAGATTCATCAAAATCACAGACATTTTATAACAAAACTTTGAAATGGCTTGGAGGAAAATAAACATATAATAATAACTAAAATGAAATATTCTTCAACATGATTCATTAGCAAGTAGTTCACATGTCAGGGATTTTTATTTATTTATTCATTTTTATTTATTTATTTTGTGGTATATACTGGGGATTGAACTCATGACCTTGCACTTTCCAGGCAGGCAATGTGCCACTGAGCTATATTCCCAGATTCCCCCAATTTTTTTTTCTTTTTTTGTACCAGGGATTGAACTCATGACCTTGTACTTAGCAGGCAAGTGTTCAAGCCACTGAGTCCAATCCATGGCCTATGTCAAGGATTTTAAAAAAGATAAAATTAGACTATAAAAAAGATGATAATTTTGGATATAGCTTAATAATAGATTTGTAGTTGTGTAATGTAGGTGACAACAATCTTGTTTTCAGCATATGCTGCAGTCAATTTTGTGTACCTTTTCTCTAATTCATATTCACTTGTACTTAGTTGGTAAATTGAAATTCACCATAATAAAAGCATTAACTCCATGTTGGAAATGAGTACTTTATTGCCTACAGAGATCTATGTGCAGAAATACAATGGTATATCTGATTAGAAGACCTCTCATTCATGGAGCTTATCTAACTAGTGGAGAAAATAAGCCTCCTAAGTCACCCACATCAAGTAATTTCTAAATTATGACAGTGCAGAGTACTGCATATGAAGGTAAAACATATAATGCAATTAGTAATTATTATAGAAGACGGGTTTCACTATTTTTACTGCACATCTTGTTTGGGGTGCCGTTTCAGAGGCAGCGGCATTAATGCTAAGGCTAGAATGCTTGTCAGGTAGTAGACTGACGAAGCCTGGACTGGGGGAGATTTCAAGGTGGAAAGAAGAACAGGTACAAAGACGCTATGGTGGGAGAGATCACTGAACCTCAGTGAGATAGACAAAAAACCAATATATGAAACAAAGTGTGACAGTGAGATAATTTTATAAACAGAAGGGAAAAACAGGTCAGGCTGGGTGGTTTGGAACATGATTTCCTTTCCTTAAATGATATTCAATGGAAACCATGGGAAAAAATTCAAGCAGGATATTAAGAAAAACATATTTGCATTTAAAAAGATTTCACTGGTATCTAAGAAGAGAAATGGCAAAAAACCAAGTTCAGAAGCTATTACACTTATAGCAATAATTCAGGAAAGAGTTGAAAATATAAAGTCATTGGTGATGTGCAGAAATATGGGATGTGTGTATTTAAGATGCATTTCAGGACCCAAGCTGAGAAAAAAAAGCTGAGCTCCATTAGATTGAATAAATAAAGGATCAAAGATCAAGGTTCTCGTCATTTGAAAAATTGGTTACATAGTATGAGGTACTGTTTACTGATTTATGGAAGAGTATTAGTATTCAATTAACAGACTTACAAGGATGCATGTAAAGATGCCAAAAATCTCTATATTATAACCACATTGCATATAAAATACCTATGAGACATATTTAAGCAGACAGATGGGTAGATAGCATAGACATTTGTGTTCAAGAAGCAGTTTTTGAGAAGTATATATTTCAGACTTAATGGTATAGAGACTACAGCTATATTATTGAACATTACTTAGGGAAAGTATATTAGAAGAGATCTTCTAGAACTGTGGTCTCCGTAAATCACACACAAAGGACAGACAATGTAAAGATGAAATATTTTGAGATGGAAGAATTTTCAATAGTCAAAAGATACTGTGATATCATGTGAGATGAGAATCAAATGAGTCAGTCAAAATGAAAATTATGACAAGAATAGATTTAGTATTTATGTTTTCAATATCTTCTAGATGTATTCTCACTGCAGGGATATAAGAAAGAGGTTCTGTTATGTTTAACTTGTTCCAATAAACACAAAATTAAATATAAACTATAAATTCCAAAGGAACAATGGTACATAAAAATATTGTCTGTTCTATAACCAAATACAGACAATTCTACAATGGAGATCGTACTTAAATATAATGAACTGTTTATGATCTCAGCCTTATGTAAGTAATTATATTCAAATTACATGATATCATTCTGGATGAAAGCATTACCCCAGATTTATAATTGATGACAATCACATTCATGGAAGTGAGATATATTGGCCAATTTTATGTAACTAATGGGTGACATGATAATTTTTGTGCTAAAAGACTTAAGAAAGAAAGGACTTTGCAGAACCATGAAAAGCATACTGAAAAAAGTACAAATATATAATATATAATATTATATATAATGCATAAAAAGATATGGAAGTAATTGGTGTAATCTGGGAATAACAAGTAGTTTTGTGTAACTGTGGAGTAAGAGCAAAAGACAAGGTGAAAAAATAATGTTCCTGAAAGATAGATTGAAAATAATTTAATTGAAATGATGATATTTATATGAAAGAAGATCCAGAGGCTCAAAAAGTTATGATTATGATTAAATTTAATATATCAAGTACTTATCTGCATGATCACACTGAGTATACTAGTTTTTTCCCTATGGGGTAATGTTGTTTGCATAAAAGTGTTACTCAAAAAATCACACACAGAGAAATTTCCATCACATATCAGACTCAATATGTTTGCTGAATGAATTAAAGGAAAAATATAATGATCATGCTTAGCTTTTATGCTGTAGATAGCAGAGTTGTGAATACTTTTCTAGTCATAGAACTTTGAATAATTTAAGTAAATTGTTTATCATTAAGAATAACACAAAGAAATGACATATGGTATATATATTTATAACTTAGTCCTCTGTTCTGTCTTACTTATGTTATTTTATTTCCTTTTGTACCTTGTTAAGATTTAATGTATGTTCTAGATTGAATTTGGAAATGTGTTTTTAGAAATCATTTGAGGCCTAATATAATCTTATTTTCCTCCAAAAATAACATTCTTAAAAAGTTTGGTATAGCACGTACTGGAGAAAACTATTAAAATATTATTACTGTTACCAAATATATATAGAGAAGTATACTGTGCAGTGATATCTTTAGAGATTTGGAAAAAAATAATTTGCTCCCCAGAATTCTGCTCAGCAGCCTCTACAACCTTATAAAAATAAAAATTAATTAAACAATTTTTTAAACAAAAAGAGAATTTGACACTGCAGATTCATATAAAAGGAAAAACAGAATTTGCTCAGGCAAAGAAGATGGAATGAAGCAGAGTTTGAAAATGCACAAAAGGACACAGAGAAAAGAAAATGAAGGTCTTTTGTAAGTCTAAATGGGTATACAACTTGAATAAGAATAAGTACTTTTTAGTTTAAAATAGAATTAAAATACATTGCTATGATATTAACGCATGAAAGGACTAAACAATATTAAAGGATTCTAAGATTTTTGCAAGAAAAAATATGTTGAAATTGTCATTTTAATCACTAAAATATGAAAAGCAATTATATTATAACAAAGAAAAAATGGAATACTGTCAATAATCTAAAGGAAAGCAAAATATAATAAATTCTAGGAAGATATAGAAAATTATGATCTAAGCATAACAATAATTAATGCTAAATATCAATACCTACACATATTTGCTCCAAGTAATAAACAAAAGTTGCAAGATTGATTCTGAAAACTACTCTTTAAAGATATACTTGTGAAAGTTAAATATATATAGATACAAATTTGATGCAAAATGATGGAGGGACACATATCAAGATCCACAAGGAAATAAAAGCAGTTGGGGCCCTATCATTGTTAAATGACAGATTTAAGGAAAAAAGCACTACAAGATATAAATACAATTACTGAAGAACTATAGTCATGGGATATTTTAAATATAAATATATAAATATAACAAAACAAATATAAAAATCAGTTGGCAAAAATCAAAATCCACAAAAAAGTTCTAAAAGCTGAGTCACCATTCTACTTTTCCCCTAAAATTTAATCCCAGTTTAATATTTTTATGAGTCACCTTATGATATTGACATAGGGGAATGAAACTCCCATGCTGTTATATGTCCGGTATGAGTTTGTATTCTCTAAGACTGATACATGGATTTTAGGAACAACAGAGGTAAATATCAGAGCATATTTACTGAGAGAAACAGCTTCCGTCTGAGAGAGAAACAGAAGGAAGTCCCAAGTAGGTTACCAAAGACTCCATCTTTTTTAGGGATTTTTATGGAGCAAAACCAGAGGTGAAGTGAGTCCAAAGTGGGGAAAAATGGGAACTCACAAGGTGGACATGAGGTGTGCCGGAACTATCGTCAACCCATAAGGTTAATTGCAAAGCTAAAATTAATCAAGTCAGGGACAAATGGGGAAGGAGTTGCTTAGTAAGGAGCATGCATAAAGAGCAGTAACTCTTCCTGTAGGTGGTTGGGATGGTGACTCCTGGCCTCCTCAGGGTGATAGGGACCTATTTAGAATATCAGTCTTTAGGATATAGGTGTATTTGTTTGATGTTTTTTCTTGAGGTCTGTTCCACAGTGGGAGGTGTCTGTTTCCTCCAAGGTTGCAAGAATCGGGGCTTCAACTGGATCTTTTGAGGGTCCATCCCTATTTGACTGCTTATAATATTTTTATCTAAATCAGCTGCCTGTAACAATCCTCTATAAGAAAAATGTAAATCCAAATAGAACTTTTCTTTTTCAAGATTTTATAATTCAGTGGCTATTATAGAATTATAGTTAGTAGCAGTAGTATTGAGCCAAGAAGCATAAATTCTGCAGTTAGCATAAAATGTAATTTTTAAAATATATATATATATATATATTTAACTTTCAATAGTAGAATTTTGATAAAAGAAACTTTTTAAAAAATTTTATTTAAAGAAAAAAATGAAAAAAAAAACCAACCAGACAAAACAGAAAAGTGATAGCAACAATACAGAATTGCAAAGGGAAAAAAATAAAAGAATCAAAAACAAACAAACAAACAGACAAAAAAAACCCCAAACAACAACAACAACAAAAACAAAAACACTAAGAAATCACCACTTGATATGTTACATACTCTCATCATTGAAATAGTTGTTCAAGTTACAAAATTAGAGCATACAAATAGACATTCAATGAGACTGTTAACAGTTCTGCTCAACCATCTGACAAAACAGTTGACAAAAAGCATGATCATCTAACACACTTAAACTTATGTGTAATTATATCCTTTAAAACACTTCCTTTTCCTCTCTTTTTTATAGTAGCAATTACACATTTAGGGTTTTATTACTGTTACATTTCTTATTACTTTTTACACTAGAGAAACAATGTGATATTTATAAATATGATTCTTATTTATTTCACTAATGAGGATGGCTTCAAGTTGACTCCATTTCCCTATGAAGGCCTCAAGATCATCCTTCTTCATAGCTGAGTAATACTCCATTGTATAAAAATACCACACCTTTTTCATCCACTCTGTGGTTGATGGGAATCTTGGTTGTTTCCAAGATTTAGCTATTACAAATTGTGCTGCTATGAACATGGGTGCACATATATCACTGTGATATGATCTTTTCAGTTTTTCTGGGAAAATACCCAGGAGAGGAATAGCTGGGTTAAATGGAGCTTCCAATCCTAGTCTTCTGAGAATTCTCCATACTGATTTCAATAGTGGTTGCACCAATCTACACTCTCACCAACAGTAGAGCAGTGCTCCTTTTTCCCTGCAGCCTCACCAATATTTGTTATCAGTTGATATCTTGATGGCAGCCAATTTTTCCGGATTGAGATGAAACCTCAATGTTGTTTTAATTTATATTTCTTGAGTGACCAGTGATGCTGACCATTTCTTCATGCATTTGTTTGTCATTTGTATATCTTCATCTGAGAACTGTGTGTTCATCTCAGATGCCCATTTTTGGAGAGGGTCTTTGAATTTGGGGGGCTTGATATTTTTCAATTCTTTATATGTTCTTGATATAAGTCCTTGTCTAAGGGGTTGCTGGTTAAAATTCTTTCCCATTGTGTGGATTTCCTTTGCACTCTGTTGCTGATTTCTTTTGAAGTGCAGAGACTTTTCAATAATATGAGATCCCAGTTGTTGATTCTTTGAAGTGTTTCCCATGCAGTTTGTGTTTTATTTATGTCTCCAAGACTTGTCTTCCTTTTAGTCTAGTAGATTTAGTGTTTCTGCTTTAATGTTTAGGTCTTTGATCCAATTAGGCTTTAGTTTTGTGAATGGTGAAAGACACGGATCTAGTTCCAGACTTCTACATGTGGAGAGCCAATTTTTCCAACACCATTTATTACTTCCTCCAGTGAACATGTTTAGCCCCTTTGTCAAATATCAGGTGGCTGAGTGTCTTTGTACCTATACTTGCATCTTCTAATCTCTCCCATTGATCCTCAGGTCTACTTCTTTGCCAGTACCATGCTGATTTTATCATTGTGGCTTTGTAGTAGTTTCAAGTCAGGAATTAAGATGCCTCCTGCCTTGCCTTTATTGCCCAGAATTGCCTCTGCTATTCTAGGTTTCTTCTGGCTCCAAATGAATTTTAGGAGTGTTTTCTCTAGATGTGTGAGGTATGTCAATGGTATTTTGATTGGGTTGCATTAAATTTGTATAACAGTTTGGGGAGTATGGCCATTTTCACGATGTTGGTTCTTCCTAGGCAAGAGAATGGAACATCTTTCCATTTTCTGATATCCTCTTCAATCTCCTTTTTTAACACAGTATAATTTTCAGTATATAGGTCTTTTACATTTTTAGTTAGGTTGATTCCTAAGTATTTCATTTTTTTAGATGTTATTGTGAAGGGCAATATTTCCATAATCTCTCTTTCAGTGAATTTCTTGTTTGCGTACAGGAATGCTATTGATTTTTGAGCATTTACTTTGTATCCAGCTACACTGCTGAATTTGTTTATTACCTCTAGTAGTCTTTTAATGGAGTTTTTTGGGTCTTCTATATAGAGTATCATGTCATCTGCAAATAGTGATAATTTAACTTCTTCCTTTCCTATCTTTATTCCTTTTATTTCCTTTTCTTGTCTGATTGCCCTGGCTAGTGTTTCCAGAACTATATTGAATAGGAGTGGTGATAGTGGACATCCTTGTCTTGTTCCTGATTTTAAAGTGAAAGCTTTCATTTTTTTGTCCATTTAGTATAATATTGGCTGTTGGTTTGTCATAGATGGCCTTTATAAGGTAGACATAAGGTAGACACTGTGTATTCCGAGTTTCTAAAGGGTTTTTATCATGAACATGTGTTGGACCTTATCAAAAGCTTTTTCTGCATCTATTGAGATGACCATGTGGTTTTTGTTTTTGGCTCTGTTGATGTGGTGTATTACATTTATTGATTTGCATATGTTAAACCATCCCTGTATTCCTGGAATGAACCCCACACGGTCATGATGTATAATCTTCTTGATAATTTGCTGCATTCTATTTGCTAGTATTTTGAGAAACTTCATCTATGTTTATTAGTGAGATTGGCCTATAGTTCTTCCTTTTGGTTGGGTCTCTCTCTGGTTTTGGTATCAGAGTAATAGTTGCCTCCAGGAATAAATTAGGGAAGATTGCTTTCTGATAAAAGAAACTTTTCTAACAATAGTATTTTTAGTTTGCTGGTTTTGTTACCTTAGCGTTTGGAAGCTTTTCTTATCCTTTTTGTAATTTCTTAGTAACACATAGTGGTAACTTCTGGATATTGCAGAGGTATATGTGTTTCTTTTATGTTACAAGTGGACTAAAATTATATGAAGGAAAGTCAAGAAAAAGAAAATTCACAGGTAAATTTTCAGTATAATTTGCTGAGGGCCTGGCTATCAGGTTTCTTAGAATGTATCAACGTATCTCCACAATGCATGAGTCTCACTTGAAACCACCAAACTAGATCAGTGTGACTGATAGCTAAATCCTCTTTTATATATACTTAGAAAATAAATCAGGAATGACATTTATGCACAGTGTCCTTCCCGCTGTCAGAGTCTCCATATAAACTGAGATCTTATTCACAGTCTATATTAAATTGATATAGTCAATGAATTCAATACACATTGATAGAGTTTAATAGGATTATTATGGCATTTGTAACAATCTTAGGTGGAAAAAACATAGATTTAGTAAAAAAGATGTAGGATAATATAATAATGTCAAACATGGTGTAGAAACTTATTATATTTTTTTAAACTTCAAATTGACACTTGGTGTTGATGAGGAATGAGTCAGTCTCCCAATCATGAAAAGCCAAAAAGAGGGAAGGAGAGAACCAAACAAACAGCAGATGGCATTTTAGGACAGCCACCCACTCTCCACACAGGCCCTAGTGAAATCAGCAGATCCAGCTTAGATTCCGTGTTCTGGGAGTGATTCAGTGCCTTTAGGAATATGCTGCTGACTCATGAGCCATTCCCAAATTCATATTAGAGGAAAAGAACAGAGAAAGAGAAGAAGACCTTGCAAAATTAATTTCTAAAATAATGTAGACTGGCTCTGTCTCCCTTTTGTTTTTCTACACCCAAGCTTGCTGTTTGTTTGGTTTCTTAACTGTTCTGGAATCCAAATTGGTGAGTTACACATTTCCTTAAGTTGTCAATGCTTCTGATTACCTCAGTGACTACAACTTTTCTGCCACAGCATCTTATATCAGAAAGCAGCCCTTGTGGGATCCTTCTCTTTGCATAGTGTTGAAAGTTCCTCCTTTCATTTTGCATATCCAAAAAAATCAAGACAAAATCCTGCTGCTTAGTTAACTGATAAATTTATCTTTTGATCATTGCAATACTATTTTCTTTCTCTTATGTCTTCATAACATGAAATTTTAAATAAGAGACAATTTGTCTTAAATCCAATGAATGACTTATGTATGAACTTAGTGCAAAAACATTATTAATTGTGTTTTAATTTTCATTTATGTGCAAGAGGTTAATGATATGCGTAATGTTATCAGACTGTTGTAACCTACATATCATTTTTCTTATGTTACAGATATTGCAACTGGAGCTTAAAAAGTTCAAATATCTTTGCAAAACTGATCCATTGGCTATTAAGTGACAGAGCTGTTCCTTTGAACATTATGTGTTAATATCTACAAAACATCTCAATCCTATCCTACTGAAGTACAATAATTTTATGGTTATGTCTCACCCTAACCTTTATTCATTCATTTTTCACTCAATATATATTTATTAAATACCTCCTTTAATTAGTGGTTAAAATCTACAATGATCAAAAATGCTGACAAATGTTTAAATCATCAATATTACAGTAAAGGACACTTCACTTTTTAAATCCATGTATCTCCGTATTTTGCCACTTTCTGAAGCAGTTAGAAGTGTGCTTTCTTGAATGTCTTTTTGCACAGTCATAGCTGCCTTGCTATCCTGAACCAACTCAAAACTTTTACTATTTGTGTCAGTGAGTGTTTACTAGAAGAACAGATTTCATATCCAGTCAGAATCTGAAGGCCTGGCATTCTTTGCAGAATTCCCTCTGAGTCCCTATCAAGAGACAGTAAGGCCTGTATCAGAAGGCTGAAGAGTGCACAGCAAGGCTAAAATTCCCGGGTTGAAGACCTAGAGATGGATGTACAAAGGGGATGGCAAAGACTGGAGGTCCTTTGAAGAGACAGAAGTGACACTTCCTTCTCTGCTCAGGCTTCAAGCCTATTGGTTGGGGCCACCCACTCCCAGTTTGTATCCTTTTTCTTCAGTATTCATCATCAACACTTGAAACTATGTTAAAACATTCAGCTGGGCAGTTCTGATTCAAGTTGATGCCATAGTTAGCTATCACACCTTTCAGGACATTTTGACTTGGGAAAAGACCCAGAAGTTGGAGCCTCCCAGATCCACCAAATATAAGGGCACCCTGTAATGTTTTCACAATGCATCATTTCCTTTGAATGGCATTTCCTTTGAATGGCATATAGCACTATCATTCACCATATGTCTTTTGTTTTATCACCCTCATAAAATCAATCAGAATGAAGACATTCAGAACTGTTTTAGAAGTGGCAAGAATCATGGGGTAAATGTGTTGAAAGTGAGGGGAAGTATTTTGAGGAAGACTAACAGCAATGAGTCTTTTATTATAATATTTTAAAAATCTGCACACTCACATATATTTTGGCCACATCTTATACACATAATTATTAAGGAACTGTCTGAGGAAAAAAGTCATAAAGACATGCATGTTACCATTCATTCTTTCACTGAGACTCGGCCACTCTGTTGAGAGCCACATGTTTCTATTGCAGGTGCATGTCCCTAACACTGAAATGGGCCCCTAGTAGGAGTTACTCACAGTAGGAGTTACGTTATTAAGAAATATTTTATAAATTAATGAACAGTCTTGATAGTTTCCAAGGGAAGTTAATAAATTGAACCTCTCTGTTAGGATTCCAAAACAATTTGAACAATAAATGAAATATGAAGCTGCATATAACTTCTATGTAATTTAATATTTAAACAATCTTTAATTCTGTTCCTCAATCACACTGTCCAAATTCCATCCAAGCTTCCAGGAACCACATGTTGCTAGTGGCTACTGTATTGGGCATCACAGGATATTTCTAGAAGTGCAGAAAGTTCAACTGGAAAAATGTTCATTTGTGTGAAGGAGTAGCAAACAAACAGATATAGTTTCAACAATGGTGATAGAATGAGGAAAAAAATGAAATGAGAAAAGAGCACAAGCAAATGCAAGTGAGAGAGAAGGAAAAATAAATTCGCATGGATTTAAAAGACAGAGCAGTCAGGTATGATGTGTGGAAATCTAATGAGAGCCTATTTCAAAGAACTGCAAAACAAACTGAAATAACAGTTTCTCAGAGACCACTAGATTTTAACATATGACTTTTCAGCAGATAACTGTTAGTATATTTTAGAATTGTGGTAACATTGATATTTCTTTTATTTGAGGTTATAAATCAAAATATTGGTGGATAAAATGATATAGTTTAGATGTTTGATAAAATAATACAAGATTGTTGATGTTGACGTTTACAAGAAGAGATTGTTAAAACAGAGTGAGGAGGACCTGCAAATCATTGCACTTGTGTTTCTCCATGGAAGTATAATAAATAAAAAGCAGTGCAATTAACTCAATATATATAAATTCATTCATATTATCATAAATGTGGCAATGCAGTTATATTTGTGTCTACCAAAAATTCACACAGTGAAACTGTGATGCCAATTGGATAGCATAATGTGGTGGGTCTTTGGGAGGTAAACATATCACTGTGGTAGTGCTGTCATGAATGTGTTAGTGCCTTTGTGAGGACAGGCCAAAGAGCTAATCAGCTCTCTTTCTGCCATGTTAAAATATAAGGAGAAATCAGTAATCTGCAAATTGGAAGAAGGCCCTTGGAAGACCTGGAGAACACTGATATCCTCATCATAGAATTCTAACATTCAGAGCTGTGAAAAATAGAATTTGGTGTTGATGAGTCATTCAGTGTGTGGTATACTGGTATAACAGCCCAAATTAAAATAAATGTAAATTAAAATGAATATAAAGTATTAAAATTGATTTTTCTCTATATTTTATGAGGTTTTATATTTGAAATATTTACAAATATATAATAAAAAATCCCAAGAAGATAATATTTAAAGATTATAATACCTAACATTTAATATAATAAGATTTATCTAATTTCTGAAAATTCAACTAATATTTATGAGCATGAAACCTCATTGTTTGAAAGCCAATTAACAAAGCAAAATTATCCTTCAGACAAATTGTATATGGAACAGCATAAATTGTTTAACACTGCACAAAGATCTTGGGCTGCCATGTGTAATCATGGTGAATACCATGCTACTCATTGTTTATTTCTAAACCCACAAACCCATAAAACAAAAGAAAATTAAAAGTTAGCCCTCAGGATTGCTAGAAAAATATATTTTAAGATGCAAGTGTAGATAACAAAAAAAGGCTGCTTTAATCAACTTATATTTTTAACCTATGCTTCCCCCACCCAAGCCCTTCATATCTAACCTGTACCTAGGTAAGGCATCTTCGATGTGAGTGGTTGTGTATTTTATAAACAGTTATGGAGGTGAGATTTGGTCACTTATTTTGACCTTAGACAACAATTGGGAGAGGTGTGCTCCACACAAAGCACAATTTCACATGCATTTGTTGTGAAGACGTTAGGTTAATGACAGCACACCTGTTAAGAACGAGTTCCCAAACTGCAACCCAAAACCCACTGCAGAGCAGCAACACTGCGCCTATGTGCAGTATTATTCCAGCATTCAGCTTCTGGGGAGATGCCAGGGCGACTTAACTCAGGGGCCAGCAGAGAGGGCTCTGCGTGCCCACTGCAGCATGTGTACCATAGGTTCATCACCGATGCCCTAGGTTTAATATTCCAGTTTCAATTTTTATTGGTACAAAAGTGTCATACATGCATAATAGAGCCTATACAAGGGACACAAGGGATAGAAATAGTGCCATTATCTTAGACAAGGAAGAGATCCAGCTTGTTATGTACCAAGGCCTCAGGATGCTGGACATTTGAAAAAAACTGGTACCCTCAAGTAAAAGACAATGGAGGCCGTGGAGTGGGAAAGTGAGGCGTTAGCTGTGTGAGCTGCAATGACTTCCAGACTCTCCCAATTTCCACTTTAGATTTTTCCTGGGTTGTGAGAGTCCATCTCTATCTGTTTGGGTCTCTCCAGGGTGTTTTATTCTGGCATTTGAGCTGTCTCTCTCAGAGAGGGTCTCTCTCCTGCTACCTACCAGTCCGCCATCTTGTCTTCAATCGGGAAATGCAAATTAAAACCACAATGATATTATCATCTCATATAAGCTAGAATGGTTATTATCAAAAAGACAATAGAAGATGGGTGTGGCAGTGCATTCCTGTAATCCTAGCACTGGGGAGGCTGAGGCAGGAGGATACCCGCAAGTTTGAGACCAAACTGGATCAGCCTGAACTGCATAGCAAGACTGTCTCGGAGGAGACAGCAGCAAGGAAGCCAAAAGGCGACTCTCCCAATTCCCATGACATTGCATTTTTGAACATTAGTAATAATCATAAATGATGGATTGCACAAAAACATGAAATACGTTTTGTTTCTAGTAAAATGAAGTTAACTGGAATCACTATTTGATTGGTTGAATGTGGCATTTAGTAAAGTGGCCCACTCAAAAAGTGGCCCCATCTAGACAATGTAACTATATAAAGACAGAGAGTAATATGATCATGATGTTTCTCCTCCTAATCATTATCTCTTCCACAATCCTTTTTATCTCACTATTTTAAGAGAAATATAACATTTCACTAATTTCTTTTAGATAGTATGTTAACAAACATGAGCTTTAAGGGATTTGATAGAAAATAGTTTGGGATTTTTTGCCTGTGTGACCCCTTTTGTAACTATACAGCCCAATAGTTGCAGCGTGAAAGGAGTCATCAACAATACATAAACAGAAAAACATGGCTGCGACTCAATTAACTGTTTATGAATGCTTCAATTTGATTTTAACATAATTTGTATGCATCAATAAAGTTTCTGTTTCCTCCACTGGAGCACAAGCTCTTAAATGTAAAATCGTTAGGAACTCATCTTTATGTCCCTTGAAGTACCCTACAACAGACAGCAGAAATGTTTTTTTCTTAAATGCAGAAAAAAAGTAATAATCATAGATGCAGTTCTCCAGAATTAAAGAATCAAGATATGGAAGCAGAGTCCTTTCTATCCAAAGTAAGTGTAAGTCAGTAAGATTATATGTATTCTCTTATCAGAGCACTTAGGCTCTTTCCTAGATATAATATAAATATTTAATTATCTGTTAATTACCTCTTTAAAGACATTGTGTATCAGCTTATGCTAACAACAGCAGACTTCTGAGGAAAGTGTAAGGATTTAAAAACTATAAGGAATGATTACTTGCATGTCTAATGAAAGATTGGCACCTCTGGCTATAATGTATTTCACTTGCTCTAAAGGAAAATTTTTCTCTTCAGAAAGCAAAGGCTTTCCATATGATTAAAGATGCTTCCTTTGTCTATACTCTTTAATATATATATATATATATATACACATACATAATATATATCACATATATATGTGTGATATATACTATATATATACATAATATATATATCACACATATATGTGTGATATATACATGATTATATATATATGTAGATATATACAGATACATATATACATGTGATTATATATACATATGTATACACACACACACATATTTGATTATAAGCAAGACTATGAGGGGAAAATCATGACTAGTAAAGAAATAGCTAAAACAATGTGGACAATTCCTCTACATTGACATACTAAGAGACACAAAGAGTTAAGCTATGGAATACAGAATGATTTTTCTCAATATTGGTTTTAAATTGGAAAGTTATCAGCAAAATGAGAATTTTATGATTAATACGATATTCTGTGTGATCCTAAGTGGACTGTGTGGAGTCTTAAGTTCTCTAAGGCTTTGGCATGTCTGCCTGTTTTTTCAACAGTACCTTAATCTCCTAGTAAGTTCTCAACATAAAGTCCATACTGGAAATATTGTAAGTGAATGGATGAATGGATGGCCATGAATCATTACATGGTTAGCATGTGTTATTTTCCATAGTTTATAATACCCTTACAAAAAGTGTTATCTTCTTTTCACAAATGAAGTAGCTGTCATTCAGCAGTTTGTCAACTGAAGCACAAACCAGAAGTGAAAAATCCAGTCTTCAACAACAGATCTCTTATTTTACTGATACTTTCAACACACCTGCATGAATCTCAAAAATCTACTACTCAAGAAAAGGTGTTGGTCTTCAGCTAAATTGAAAGCCAAGAGGAACATAGGTAAAATAATGAAGTTTTACATGGTAATGGAATAATCTATATCAGAAGAAGCTGCATTTCCTACCTGGCATAGTGAATAAATAAAAATGTGAGGTCACTTACCAACACAATAGTTGTAAAAATAAAATAATGAGAGTGCTCCAATAACAGAAGTACATAGTTCAAAGCCAGCACATTAATCTACGTCTTTTATACTTAATCATTATATAAATTTAAGAGGTGAAATTAATTGTATCAGCTTTTCCAGGAAATTTTACATGAGAGGAAACCAAAACACAAGGGCAGTGAGTAACTGGTCTGCGTTGTACACATGCCATAGTTAATAGGTAGGGAGACAATTATGATTCAGCGGAAAATGTGGGTGTGCTTTAGATTTTGGAAGCCAGATTGACATTCATGATCACATTATCTTAGTGCTGGAGGTCTCTAGAAAAATAGGTTTTACCCAGAGTGCTCATTTGAGTTTTTGAAATTATGTTGACTCTTCCAAAAATTATTTCTAGAACATGCGCATATGTGCATATATGTGTTTGTACAAACATAGGTATTATTATAAAGCTTGTCAAATGAAGTAGCTGCCATTCAGCAGTTTGTCAACTGAAGCACAAACCAGAAGTGAAAAATCCAGTCTTCAGAAACAGATCTCTTATTTTACTGATACTTTCAACACACCTGCGTGAATCTCAAAAATCTATTACTCAAGAAATATGTTGGTTTTCAGCTAAATGGAAGAGTCCATCAGCTTGCGATGTACTCCTATTTTGGAACAATGGTTCTCAGTCATTTTGGTTTGCTACATATTCATGCTCAAATATCTTTGAGGGACTACAAAGCACTTTTGTGTAATTGGGAGATACATGAAATTATCTAGCAAACAAATTGATACGTATTTAATTAAAATAGTACTTTAGATTTTAAAAAATATATTTACTCTTTCATTGGCAACTAACCAAAGTAAACTCACTGTTTGTTAACATCACTTACTATATTTTTTTAGTGGAATAATCAGAGAATCTAATTTATTCAGAGTATCAGCATGGAACATATATTACATTTGCTTTTACACTGTATTTTAATAAAGTAAATCAGTGTAACCATTCATAGATCTCGTAAGAGATGTATTAAACATTTTTCTGCTGATGCGATAGCTTTTTAAAAAGCTCATTTAAAATAGCAAATACGTTCCTTTAAAAATTTTTTTAGATTTTAAAATTTATTTTAAAGAGAAAGACAATACAAATAATACAGAATTTCAAAACAAGCTAATGGGGATTAAAATTAGCCAATATATTGCATATTTTTACCTTCAAATTTTCATACCAAGATATAGGCATGAAAAATTGATCAAACTATATAAGCACAAACCATTCTTTTCAGTGAATTAATAGAAATCATTAGTGTCATTATCTTAGCTATCTTGTATGCATATATATTTTTTCCTTTTTTCTCTTCATTCTTTTATTCATCCTAGTTGTTTTGTTTCTTTAGTGCAAGAAAATGAAAGACTAAATAAGATCCAAAATGTACCTTAGGATTATAAAAAGGAAAGAAGCTATTCAAAAGGAAACATGTTTGCTATTAATACAACTAATTATATATTGCAAAGCAAATACACATAGTAAAAATAACTATATTGTTTTACGTTGCTTTCAAAGCATATTAACATGGTGCTTAGTGGAAGACAATGAAATATTAATAGCTGGTCTTCAGTCAAATTGCGGCTTTGTTTTGTTTGAGAGAGCATATGACTTCATAGTGAAGTCACAGAAAAAGTGAAGTGAAGTCATAGTGAAGTTAGAAAAGAGTGCATAAATTTAGGGCTGGGGATTAGCTCAGTGGCTTAAGTGCCTGCCTGGCAAGCGCAAGGTCGTGAGTTCGATCGCCGGTACCAAATAAATAAATAAATAAATAAATTTAATAACTACTTGTAATGCAAAAGTCTACTTCTGTAACAAATATTTTGCATTGCTTTCATCATTTTTTAAATATAGATTTGTCATCTAAAAAACAATTGTTCACTGAGTTATGCTTGTCTTTTTCTGTGGACATATTTCATTTTAATATATAAAAAATGCAGCCACTGATTTCACCACCAGTGGAAACACAAAAGTCTTGAGTATTAGGTAACTGTCAACTTCTGACACAAATTTTCCAAAATTCTATTTTTTTCAAAGCTCAATTTTATCATTAGTAATAACTAATGTTATTTTCTATGTTAGAAATAAAAGGCTCATATTATATTATTTTTGAGGGAGTTTCTCCAAATTAGACAATGTGAATACTCATAGATTTTCAGTTGTTGCTTCAAGTGAAGAGAATGTCTTTGAATAAAATTAAGTATTTGGGCTCACAACAGAAGCAGTTATCCTGTCAGTTTCCTCAAGGTGACCAAAATATTTCTGTATGTAACAGAAATGTTTTATATATATTTTAAGTTCACGACAGATGATATTAAAGTTATGAACCAAAATTTTGATTTTTAAAATTCAATGTTTTATTGCTTCATCCAAGACATTGTTAAATGAAAATTTTACTATAAATTAGCAGAGTGGAAAAAACAAAAGACTGACTGATGATAAGTTACTGTGACTGCCTTAAAAATGAGCTAGAGTACTAACAGTTTATTCATCTATGCTCTTACACTGTCATGAGAGATATCTACATTAAAAAACATTTATGTGACTATTCTGAAAATTGTTCATCTTTACTGGGCTCCTTAAAAAGATTTGATATCTCCAAGATTCAGTGGAACACACTTCAGATATGACTGTCATGGAACAATGATTTTAAACCTTTCTAAACTGTGACTACTTGTGATTTCACTAATGTTTAATTTGATGTTATTTTGCTTCAGGTAAATCCAATAAGGTCTTTTAATACTTCTGGCGATCTGATAAAATTGAGTCATACTGACCTACGGAAGGCTTGTTTGTTTACATATTCTCAACTCTGAGTTCAGGTCACTGATGTCATCATGGTGACTTAAAGTGAGCTGACATAAAAGTACTTATCCCAAAAATGGAGACATACTAAATGACACTGAATATAAAGCTCATCTGACTTTTCACTTCATGAACGTCTTATCATTACTCGCAGCCCTCCTCATATCCCACCTACTTTGTACCCCTTGACTTCTCCACAATTAGAAGGGGCATACGTCGCTCTTCACTGCTTCACTGCTATGCATTTGCTACATCATTCACACCTAATTCACTGTGAGTCACTTGGGAACAAGACTGTGCCTTTCATCGCTGAATCTTCAGACCTCAACACGTGGTTGATGAGCAGCAGGTGTTCAGTAAATATCTGATGGATGTAGGTGTGAATGAGAATTTGATTAAAAAAATCCATGAGGCCCAAGTCCACTGTTTACTGTCTGCAATTTCAAGATAACAGAAAAAAATAGCAAATTATGCATGCTTATGTTATCGTCAAAATGGGTAACTTTTCCATTTTAAATGAATAAGACCACTGCTTTACAGATCTCTGTACAATAAATATAGATGGATTCTGAGTAAGAAATTAAAATGGAGGACTGAGAAATATACCCATGCATCATCAGGAGGTCCCATTTGAATATTTTAAAATGCTTTTAGTAGTTCTGTATTAGGAGAACTTTTTTCTTGTTAGTGCATTTAAGATTAATGGTTGCTTTTCTGTGTTCATTCCCTGTTTGCAGAAATAGATGGAATTTTAAGCATTAGAGCTATATTAAAATTTGTTACTTGCTATGACAAAATATACATTATGTGCTGTCAGAGGAACCCAGAATTTGGAAAGTTGACTTTTAAACTGTTTTCAAGCATAAATGCTTGATTTACTTATTGGGATAAAAAGTAATGGTATGAGATATTGCAACTGTAAATTATATTCCTATTTGTCTAGTAGAGCCTTTTGTTAGTAATAGAACTGTGGCTGTGTGGGGAGGCACATTAGTTCAGCCATGAGAAGGATTCTTCTTTATTAAATGCCTATTTTCAAAGAGGAAGATTATTTACTTTTCACTGGAAACTACCAAAGCTTCCACTCAAAAGCAAATTGGGTGTTCAGGGTAAATATATTAGATTTCTATTAATAGGCATTCTATTCTTGAGCAACTGATTCTGTTGGTTCAATGCTGCTATACCTTTGAGAGATGGCAGAACCAATGACCTAAAAAGTTTCTCAGTTCCAATATTGCTGGTTTGGATTTTTAGTGCATTTTCAAATGTGTAATTTTTCCCCTTAGAATGTACATAGGTACTTGTTTCATAGTTTGGAAAAAATTCTACACTGATAATTAAAAACAAAGAGAAAATTGTAGGTTCAGGAAATACATTTCACCAGAAGATTTAAAGTGCCCAAACAGATAGGGCTTAGTGAAGAAAAATACTAAAATTTTCAAATCAACTTTTAAAAAATCACTGCTATATGACTTACTGTCTATTTTAAATTCTCTTTTGTTTTGTATTCTGAGTGGTGAAGTTAAATGAGGGAATCTCCAACAAGGGAGCACACAAGTAGCACTAGTTTGTGAACACTTAAGCTTTACAAAAGGAGATCCAAGAATTACAGTGTTTGTGCTTAATTACTGATGGTCTTAGCAACACAGATAGGAGTCAGTGAAGTGAGCATAAATTCCAAATCTGGAGAGTAGCACCTTGTAAGCATAATAAAATAAGAATAATGAAAGAGACAGGCAAAGAATATTGTGAAGAAAGTAAGGGAGAGATTGAAGTGGGCTTCTTTAGAAAGCGTAGACATTGTTACAATTCGGAGGAGCATGGTCATGTGTTCTGTGCTCGGGCAGATGAGTAAAGTTAACAATGACACATTTTACATCTCGAAATCTACAGAACAGAGGAGTTTTAATGCAGTCACTATAAAAATAATGAAAGTTTAAGGTACTAAAAGTCCTAATTTTCTCCTTACCTACTATATATATATAGTAGGTATGTGATAAATATATTATCACATAGTAACTCACAAATACATCAAATATTGTGTCTATCAAAAAATTAATGAAAACTTCAAATTAAAAAAATAAATGGCTCAAAAATATCACCCAACAAAATAACATTATAATGCAATTAATAATACCATACATAACTGCTTACACTGGGCTGATTGAAAGCAGTGGAAGAAATTTCCACAAAGGTGTGGTTCTCAGTATTTGTGCTATAGATTGCATCTTCAAGTGCTGGGAGAGTTTTAATGGGATTTACCTTTGCCCTTGAACTTCCTCTGTCACTTGGCATGTTGAAGTATTTCAAATTCTAAATGTGTATAAACGCTCCAATTTAAAATCTCGAAGGAACGTAAGATTTGCAGTTGGCAGGCGTAGGATTTGTTTCTCTCACTATGTGTGTAGTTGATCAAGAAATTTAAATACTATTAAGTTTGTACTTCATTGTGTTTTCAGATGAAAAAGAATAATACAGTAAGTCCCCGATTTATGAACAAGCTCTGTTCCAGGAGAAAGTCTGTAAATTGGATCTCTTCTTAAGTTGGGTTTGGTCATAAATCCAACAAAGTGAGTCTTATGCACCTTTGACACAAACACATAATGCAAAGCTTAAAAAACATACATAAAAATACTGCAAATAAACTATTTTTACTTTTGCATTTTCCTTAAAATGTACAGTAAGCTCACAGTAGCACAACTGTGGCTGTGTTCTGCAGACACACGAGCTATCTCTCACATGTTTGTATCTGTGAAAGTTCATAACTGGAATGTTCACAAGTTGAAGATTTACTATATTTCCAAGGTCTTAGGTATTTATAATACTTTTGTGAGATGTTTATGTGATATATAATTTTCATGGCTTAGAGTAGTTTTTCAATTAATATGTAATTCCCAAAGCTCATGCCAGATATCTAGGTGAAGTTTCCTTACTTTTATGTCTAAGTTTCAAAATTATGATACTTTTTTGCCATTTCTCCTCTCCCTCCTTCTCTCCCTTTTTCCCTCTGACTCTTTCTTCTTTCTCTCTACATTGTTGTTGTATGCAAGTCTCTAGGGCAATGCTCTAAAAGGTTACAAAAGGGCAGCTAGGACATTTAGCACTCGAAGTCAAAGGGAAGTGGACACACACACATGTGTGTGATCAGAAGGGTTAATTTCCTAAGAGAATCCCATATCAAGAAACTTCAGATCAGAGGAGTTATCTTTACCTCAATGTGACAGCATATTTGATAAAAAAATTACTCAATATATTGTACCATGCATAACGTTAAGTACATAATGCATTATTCTTGTACAATATTTCTTATAATTCCTATCATGCAGTTCTTGATGGCAGAGCAATATTTTACCTATCTTTTCTAGTGCCTAGTATACACTGAATCTCAACAAATGTTAAAGGAATTTTTTCAGAAGAGATAAGAAGCAAGCCAATCATACTTTTATGCAAGGACAAATTGAAGTCAGGGCTTGTGAAAACTAAAAAGGCTCATGGGAGCTAAGGTTCTGGAAACTGTAAGTGGAAACAACTGACAGAGATGGAAAGCATGGGAAGAAAAGCAAAGGTCTAGCTGTGGTCAGCTAACATGGCCTTGTGCTGAGGTTGAGCACCTGGTCTATGTATTCTGTGCTATCACCAAGGGAGGTGAAGGGAGCTACAGAAACGAGGACCTAACACCAGAACTGCCCCTAACCAACACCCACAGGGACAGATTTGTGCAGATTTAAAGTCATATTTGCAAAGCAATTCATGATACACACACACACACACATATACACACACACACACATATATAAATATATATATATACAACTTTTAGGTTTAGTTTTAATGGTTATAGAAACCTGTCAGGTTAATTCTTTTATTTAAACTCAGGATGGCATTTCTAAAATTAAATCCTCAGCAAGAGAAAACTAAATATTAAATTTCATCAATTAGTGAACATGCCATATCATTAACAGGATATTTGGCTTTAGTATTTAATAACAGATTTATATTTTGTGAATAAAAATGTCTCTGTGAAAGACTGTGATTTGAATCCTACAGTTTGAATTACCTCAGGGAAGACCCATTGTGGATATTTATTTTAGAATTTAAGTATTTTTTTCGATATAAATATGTTTTCTTTCAGTGTCATGTCTTCATGTGCAAAGATATCTTATTCAGTTTTTTCTAAATGCATCTGAAGAAAGCTCATATGTAATTCTGACCCAGAAAAATACATTGCGAACTTCCAATTCAGGGTGCAAGAGAGATTCAAGGGTACAAAGTTGCCTACTGGAAGCCAAGCATCACATCTTAAGAGATTTATTGTTCATGCTTAATATGAAATCATATATTTCTCATAACATTCCATTCTTAGGACTATTTGTGAGAAGAAACAAAATGAAAGAAGCATGTGTTATAGAATATTTGATAGCTGTTTCTGGAATAAATGCTAGGATGAACGAACGAATGAGTTATTGACTGAGGTAATAACAGCATGCTGACACCTGGTGTCAAAGAACATGAAAAGAAACCCTTGTCCTTTCTCTGTTGTTTTAAAGACAACTTCAACCAGTGCTACTCAGTTTTAAATTTATTAAGGCAGGACTTTGATACAAACCCAGGGAGCAAAAGTGGATGTACTTGACTTCTAAGAAATGTGAAGAAAATAATTTATGATAGGGATTTTTCAAAATATGTAATTCCTGACAACATAAGAGTAAACAGAAAAAGAAAATGTACATCAATAACAATATGAAGGATTTTAATTTTATATCATTTTTGTATGAATGAAAATAATACTATCCAATAGCATGCTTCAACACAGCATGGACTGCATATGTATCTGTATTTTAGCAATTTCATTTGTACAGTATTCCTTAAATGTTTTTAAAGAAGACAGATAAGTAGGATAGATTTAATTTAATGTTGTTACTCAAAGGATTATCAAAAAGGGTTCATATCATCTCTTAAGAAACTTTAGGATATCTCATATGACAGAATATTGTTCTTTTTAGTATATATAAAATCTAAAATATTTCAAAAAATAAATACTGTTAGAAAAATATTTTCAAAGTATTTATGCATTTCAGGAGGTAATTACCAATAAATGTGATAAATGAAAATTAAATGCCAATACAAGGTTTTTTATAAAATTTAACACCCCTTCTGAATTAGAGTCAAAAAAATGAGAAGGAAGTTTTAATGTAAGACACGCTGGGGAAGACACATAAGAAGCACAGAATTTCTTCTGATTTTAATATTAGAGTTTATAATTCTAAATATTTGTATGTCTTTTCAAGAATATTTTAGAGCTCTTATGATCATGAAAAACCAGAAAAACTGAGTATACACCAATAGAAAACTGATTGGATATCCATTTAATATCTCACACTATATATTCTGTTTCTTTTGTTTCTTTTCTGAGTCCTCAAAGAAGGACTCAGAAAGAGTCCTTCTAAAGAAGTCCTTATCTAAAGAAGGTAAACTTTACAAGGACAGAAATACACTGCAACCTTAAGCAACATCACATATTGCTCCATTAAATATTTTGAATTGCATCAAAATAGTGTATGTAGATACGCAACAAGATAATAGACTTAAATTCCACAGTCAAAGTGAATAGTACATGCTAAGGCTGTTGTCACATTTCTCTTGATGAACAGGAACTACTATAAACTTTTCTTTATGAAAACAAAGGGAGATGAACCTCTGTCTACTCATTGTTGAGACACATTATCTTTCACCCAGGTTCATAAGTGCTTTTCTCTTATGGATCAGTGACCACAAGGACCATAATGGTTAACTAGCCACCTAAATAATAATTAAGATACTTAGTGTTTTATTTTCTATCCTGTGATCATATTTTAGTTAGAAGTAGTCTGTGGTCTTAGCCTGCCACATATCAAACTGTAGACTGAAAATTATTATTATGTCATTTTATCTATTAATTCCTGTACTGAGGCTAGAAAAAAGCCTGGAGCATTTAAGAAGTGTAATCTTGGCTGAATGCTCACAGAATGAAAAAAACTTATTTCAAACTATTGACAGGTTAAATAGAGTGATGCCTGATAGCATGCAGTTTGGCTTTAAGTCACCGCTTCATTATTTATTAGCTCTGGCACCTAAGCATTACTTAATTCTCCTACCCTTCGGTTACCTTACTTACACTTGAGCACCTATCACATAGTGGCCAGTCAAAATAGAAATAGATGTACATTTACGTATGTAGCTATGCTTCAGTTTACAAACGCAAACAGGAGCGTTTTTCACAAAGAAAAATTTCTTCTGCAAACTCTGTTCTGCATCTAGTGACAGACACAACCACAGTTGCTTTTCCCACAGAAACACAAACCCAGTCATCTTCTCCCAAACTGTAAAACAAATTAAGCTCCTAAACCGAGATATCACTATATATATATGTATATATATGTATCTATGTATATAGATACATATATATGTGTGCGTATATATATGCATATGTATATATGTCTATACGTAAATGTTGTATATTGTTATATAACATGTGTGTATATGGTATTTTATTATATAAGATACATACATAATATTATATAACACATCAGGTAAAAATAGCTGGAATGTAACAAACGTTGCTCAGGTGTTAGTTATTGGTGTTTCTATTATATTTACTATTGTTGTAGTTTTCTCATCATACCTAATCTTTACATGAGACAAAGTGATAAAAGGGACATGTGATATAGATGTCAGATCACACATTTACTAACTAGAAGTCAAAAAATGAGCTAACTTCAGAAAGAAGTTCAAGTTTCATCAATCTTTGACTTGGAAAGTTCCAGGACCTTTGACTTCATTATTCCCAGAACCTGGCTGATACATTCAGGGAACTTGACAGTTAAACGTATAGGTTTAGTGGTTAAAGTCTTGCCGAATCTGCCTTTGAATTGATAAAGGAAACCCTCAAGAATGAGGAGATTGAGTGCTCTTTCATCTTGGTGCAACCATAATACTGTTTTTGTTAGTTCAGGTTTTGACTTGGTCAAGGATGAGTCTTCTTGAAGCCCAGTGAGATTAAGGGGACTCTGATTTACTAACCTGGAGTAAATTTGCTATAATTAGTTAAAGTGTAGCATTTACCTAAACCTAGAAGCAAACCTTTACCACTGTGAACTTGCAACCACTTAATCACCACTGGGAATATGCATCCCTATGTCTCTTTCCAGGTGACCTCTCTTACAGCAAACTTTCTGTTTTCCTTTCAGTGAAGCACACTATGATCTAGAGTGACATTTCATTCTGTGCCTGAGGTGCATATTCAATATAGAAAAGAAAGGAGCATGTGCATTCAGATTTTTTATCAACTAATAGGCTGACGGAAATAAAAAGAATCTATGGGAAAAATTGCACAGTAAAGCTAATTTTCTGCACAGATATAAAGAAACAGAGTACTGAATTAAAAGTCTAGAAAATAAAACAGCATATAAATATTCAGCATTTAGCAATCATCACTGATTAGGTTTTAAGGATAACTCACTTATTTCACAGACAAGGACATGGAAAAATCAAAGAAGTTGAATGACTTTTCCAGTTTCATTGAAATAATGGCAAACTCAGTATGCAGTATCCTGAGAGGTGCAATGGGGATATTACAGTAGGCAGCTGAGTTAGTCAGAAATATTATAGGCAGTGAGATACAACTGGGTCCTCAATAGGGCCATGCTGACAGCTGGAAACTGCCAGGGAAGCTGATGCCTCGTGTTGTGGACAGGCCTCAAGACAAAAAATCCATACAAATGCACCCATATCCTGAGGATTGATACACTAAATAGTTCCCATCCCCCTAGGAAGGAGTCACTATTCTGTAAGAATGCCCGCTTTCTATGTAACTGGCTTCCCCATTTGTTCCTAATGTAATCAATTTTACCTAAACTATTGATCTTATTGGCTAACTATAGTTATGTCCCACCTTATGCCCATCTGCACTGTGAGTTCCCAGTCTTCCCCCACCTTGAACCCATAGTTTTAATCTTTAAAAGTCCCTGGAAAAGACAGAGTCCTGGGCAACCCGCTCCGGTCCCTTGTGTCTCTCTTCAGACAGAAGTTTTCTCTCAAAAAATATATTTTACTCTTCACTTCTGTTGTTCCTAAAATTCATTCTTCGATTTTAGAGAACACAACTCACGGACATAGTAGGTCAGGAGTTTCATTCTCCTATATCAATATTCTCTGTCAATACGCTAAAGCCATCAAGTATCTGATCTTTTTTAGAATTGAAATTTTAGAAAACAGAATCTATTTGAGAGGTACAACGGAAGGATCAATTTAGGTCTGTGCTTTGTATTTGAGAGGTTTTCCACAGCAGGGCACAACAGTAATACTTTGTTTCTTAATCCAGTACAGTATTAGTTTTATTTTAATGTAACATAATACTCAAAATGTAGAAACACAATGATAATATGACATTTCCCTAATAAATTTACTAAGCCAAGGTTCATTATAATTATTCTTTGTAATAAGTTATAAAACATTTATGGATTGAAGTTCACATAGCATGAAATTTTAATGTGTACATGCATATCTTAGGTTGTTAAAAGCCTTATAGGATATTAATTTAGTAATATTGAAGATACTGCTCAGTTAAATATTTCAGTTTAACCCTTAATATGGTGCTGTTTCTACTGAATTAACTGAGTGTTAAGCTTAGTTTTGATTTGTTCTGGAAACTCAGCTTAAAAACTATGAAAAAAATAAGTCTAATCTGAATGTAACTTTCAAAATAAAATTTTCATTTAAATGCATTGTGTGAAAAAATCAAAAAAGCAAATTTACTGTGTGTGTCTACGGATTTTTTTTTACCAGTCATGTACTTCCTTACTTCCAAACAACCCTTTGTGCTTACTGCATATGCTGAATAGCTGTTGAGTGCATACACGCTCAAAGTGTTACTGAGTTTATTTCTATTATTTCAAAATTCTGCTCAGATGTAATTCTATCATTAAGTGTATAAAAAATTATTATTCTGTTTTGCCTGAGCTCTAAAGATAACATGTTTTCTATTGTTTACATGTCATTCTAATAATTTGTTTGCTAAGTTATTATTTTTTACTTAAGGTTGTAGACTTTAGGCTTTCAGTGTAGTGGAAGAGAAAGGCACCTGAATCCAAAAATATAATGTGATTTAGCCAACATTGTGATAGCCATATCTAAAGTGCTGAGCAAAGAAAATGATCAGACAAGTAATTTGCTTATATGTTTATGCAAGTTCCATAAAGAAAAATCCAGATAAGCTGCACCTTGATGTTTAAAAAGAAGATTTTATACAAATGAAAATGTAGAAAATTGTTTCATGTTGGGGCCCATTTTAAGATGTCATTAAGAGAAGGCAGGCATGGATTATTGTGAATCTTTTAAATTATCTGCTAATTGTATAGATTTCTTACTCTATGAACACATGATTTTCTCTCTACTCTCATTTTTTTCTTTTCTTCATCCTTCCATTTTAAATTAAATTAGTTTATTAAATTTTTACTACCATTTTCTTTATCATTTTGAAGCAATACATTAAGCTGTTTTTTAAAATGCAACTGTTTCCCTTATGAAATAATGAATTTGATAGTGTCTTTCATTGTAATTGATTGGTATTTAGTATTACATGATTTCACTTCTCTTGAATTACCTACAGTCTTACTCTGCAGTTGCTGAGACACAATACCAGATCACGCACAATTTGTAGGGACAAAGGATTATTTTGGTTCACAGTTTGTAAAACTTTCAGTTCTTGGTCAACAGGCTCCAAGGTGGACTGGAAGGTAGGAGGGCCTGGGTCAGGAAAAGCTGGCCATCTCATGGCATCCAGTAAGCAGATGGAGAAGGGAGGATCTAGAAAGGGAGGTAGCAGGACTGGTAAATTATGCCAAAAGTGCCAATAAGAAGTGCCAGAATCTATTATAACAATTTAAAATATTTTAAATAGAGTAAACTACTTATCTCCATATTAGTTTACTAAGCCCATATAAAGTATCTCAGAACAGTAATTTAAGCAGTACAAATTTAGTTTTTCACAGCTATGGAGGAGATCAAGGGGTCAACAGGGTTAATTTGTCATAAGAGAATTCTTTTAAGCTATTCTTCTCTTTCATATGGTCCTTTCCTCCCATTTTGTCTTCACTTGCTCCTACCTCTGTGCCTGTCTCTACAATATTCTTTCTTACAAGGACAACGTTATATAGGATTAGGTTTTGCTTTTTGTTGTCTCTAACTTTACTTATTTATTTTTAAAATTAAATTAGTTTACATATATATATATATATATATATATTTCACATTCATCACGGGGAATTTGTTTCTCTACAAAATCTAAATAAATTCTTTTTTCCAATTCCTCTACTCTTTCTTCAACCCTTCTTCCCTCCTTATTTATAAAAGCTTTGTTTCTATATTATCTTTCTTTTCTAGTTTTTCTTCTTTTCCCTTTATTGTTTTCCCTCTCCCCCTTCCCTAAGTTCCCTGTCCCATTACAACATTTTATTCTAATCTCACAATATCTATTATACATTTTGGCCCTGACATTCACTTTTAGTTTCTCACACCAGAGAAATAATGTGGTATTTACACATATGTGACTGATTTATTTCACTTAAGAATATGGTCTCAAGGTACATCCTTTTACCTACAAATGTCTCAAGTTTATCCTTCTTTAAAGCTAAGTAACACTCCATTGTATAAAACACCCATTTTTTTAAATCTTTTAATCAACTGATGGGCATTTGGGCTCTTTCTAAGATTTATCTATTACAAACTGCACTGCTATAAACATGGGTGTACATATATCACTGTGGTATAATGATTTTAAAACTTTCAGGAAGATACCAAGAAGGGGACCAGTTGGATCAAATGGAATCCCTAGTTCTACTTTTTTTGAGGAATCTCCACACCAGTTTCCACATTGATTGCATTAACCTACACTCGTGACATTAGAAAAGTGTTCCTTTTTCCTTAGAGCCCTCAATATACAAAATAAGTAGAATCCAACAAATAGATTCAAACAGATACCCATGAGATTAAAAATTCCTTTGAAAACACATGCAGCTGAATGAAACAAGGTGAGAATAGAATATCAGATCTAGAACATAGGAT
>PVJX010015699.1:0-42004 GCA_004027295.1 Dolichotis patagonum
AAATGTCCAAGGATAATCAAAGATGTGTAAGACACAGGAAATTATAAATTCAAAGCACAACTGAATAATATAAATTAAACTACAACAAATGAGAAGGATGAGAAAGCTCAACAATATAAATATGTCATTTTGTATATGTTAATAAGCAGATTCAATGGTAATGCAACTGGCATTTTGCAAGTTTTGCACTGTTTGTATGCCTGTAATGGGCATATGCATAAAAAAGTACAATCTATATTTACAAGAATTTGGGCTGGTGATTTAGCTCAGCTGCACAAGTGCCTGCCTAGTAAGTGTGAGGTCGTGAGTACCAGAAAAAATACATAAATAAAGTAAAATAAAATAAATTTATAAGAATTTGAAAGAGGAAGGTTGGAAAGACTATGCTTATTCTTGAAGAAGGAATAAACAAAGAAATTATTTGCAATAAAGCCATAATTATTAATAGAGCACAGTAGATACAAATGTAAAAAGTAAACTGAAATACAGAGCAGAATATTTCCCCACAGAAACAGCTACTTGAATTTAACAGAATAGTAATAAAATTTAATAAAATGTTTTATTAATTAAACAAATTTTAAACAAAAATTTATAAAACTTAAAATATTACATATCAGCAGTCATTAATAAATGAAGAAAAATTAAAATTACTGCTATTATTTATTTGCAACATAGAGATACATTCGTAGGTCCATATCATATATATATATATATATATATATATATATATATATATAAAAACACCATCTATGTAAACAATGCAATTCAATAAGTAAAATGTTTTAAGAGTGGGAATTGTTATTATCTTTTGGTAAAAAGATGACCATCACCTGTTAAGCTGAAAATGGACACACTTTAAATCCATGATATGTTATACTTTGCTCTATGATAGAAATAAATACATATGCTCCCAAAGAATAATTGCAAAAAAGAAACACTCTTTTAGAAAAATCAAAGCTCTCACTCAATTGTTTGCCAAATGGATACATCTTGCTGGGTTCAGAAAATATAATATTGCATTGCAATGAGAGCGAATGAACAAATGCTATGCTGAAAATGAATACATTTTGCAAATATAATCTTCAGTGGAAGTTACTAAGTGTAAAACTTACTTGGAGTATGATTCCAATTACAGAGAGTTCAAAACCAGCAGAATTCCTCTGCTGCTAATAAGGGTCATTAAGTAACCTGGAGTGTGGCTGCTGGAGGAGGAATGGCAAGTGTTCCTGTAATGCTGAAACTGTGACGATGTTTGATCTGCGTGCTTGGTACCGAATATCTATTCTATTATTCTTCTCTTTCGTGTCACAAATCCTCACAAATTGAGTGGCTTAAAACAAAACAGGTACAGTGATTCACATCTGCAATTCCCTCTACTTGGGAGACCAAGCCTGCTCGACAAAGAAGCAAACCAAAAATAATGTAAAATTCCAGCTAAAGTGTTTCACACAGGATGTCCTGCTTTGTATTTTTTGCTTTAAAAACTCTAATCCTCCAGTTTGGAGCCATTGGGTCTGACTCTAAAACAGGGGTCTATGCGGGTGGTCACTGAGCTCAGCTAATAGAATCCCAAAATTTCTCAGTTCTGCTGCTTGGACTCCTATATTGATCACAAACCCACCTCCATTCAGTTTCAAAGATGAAAGACTCAGAGCAATCAGAGGGCTAGGATCTGCTGCTGCACTCTGTCTGCAGTCTCTGCTTCCTAGAAAGGATGATCATATAATCCTTGAAGGCAGTAAAAAGATCTCTCAGAGTTTGAATAGTTCCCTACAGGCCCTCTGGACCCTGCAAAAGCTCATTTCAGTAAGTGACCCCGTGCAGGGGGACATCTCTTTTGACTCAGAGTCAACTAACTTTTGACCTAAATAAGAGCAGCTTTGCCAGTTAAAGAAATTCAACACAGTAGCGCATTTCTAATTTACAGATCTCTTTCACTTTTAAGGGAAGTGGATTGTAAAAACCAGGAGGAGGTGACCCCACCATCTTGGTTTAAACTGTCATTCCACCCGGCAAGTGTGCTCACTTTCTGAAAATTTTGTCAAGCTTTGTGTTTATTATTGATGTACGTTTATGGCCATATTTTTTTTTTATCTAAAAAAGTAACTTAAATGTGGAAAACAAGCTAGTCACACAAGAAAGGAGCAAAGCAGATGCCATAGGATGACTATTCACAAAGACTATACAAGAAGTATTGATATTAGAATGTGGAGAAAATGAGAAGGTAAATTAGTAGGAAAAAAATTCCACCATTGAAATTAGACTTTATTATAGCCAGAATCAGAAAATTTGCCTTCTTTTAAATTGTAGAGCAACATTATAGTTAAAAGTGAGAGGAAACAGTTGCCTTTGTACTTCTTTAAGTGCAGTATACCTGGCAAAATTAAATAGTCACTACTACATATTGTCATGGAAACCTCAATGGTGGAGGCATCACGAAGGCTGCTTAAGGAATGTAATCATTCAGAGAATTCACTACATATGAGGTTTTAAGAAATGATATTTGATTTGTCTACAATAAACAGAATTTTTGTCATAAAAATTATATGAAGTGATAAAAGAAAAAGGTAATTTAAGATAATTTCTATAGAATTATGCTGGAAAAGGCACATGAAAACTTAGATTTTGATATTTATTTACAATATTATTATTTCAAAGGTTTAAAAATATTTAAAAGTTAAGGAAAAAAATTCCAACATCAGAAAGTAATAATCTAAACTACAATATACTTGTAAGTGCATTACAGTGCAACTTTTAGAAAGGTAAATTTTCTAATCATATAAAATTATAATGGAAATAAATGTGGCAGATATAGTTCAGTCAGGAATTTTCATTGTGAATAAAGGTGAATTGTGAAAAGTGTGAATGAAAATATTTTCATTTGCCATCTTTTAACAATTTCACAATAGAACAGGTGAATATAATTTAATGGAGGAATAGGTAATAACCCAAGAACATAAACTGTAGTCATCCGATTACAAAGATCCCTTAGGTCTTGAGAATATAGCTATAATAAAAATAATCCAGAGACTGAGTTGAACTAACATTGTCAAAAGCCAATGGGGAGTTTTCTCTGATCTAGAAAAGAACAAAAGAAATTTAGGGAAAACGCCAACACAGAATCTTTGACAATTTATTTAATGAAAATACAGGGTAAAGTTTGCCCCATTTGTAGAGATTTTAAATTCAACAGTGACATATTCATTAATATTTTTCACCTCAAAAAAGCCTTAAAAACTGAAGAAAGTGAAGAGAGCATTTGAAAAATTCATATTTTAAGAGACATTGTCAAATTATAAATATCAGTTTTTAAAGAAAAGATTTACAAGGCTGTAAGACTCTATTCTTTATGTGCTGCCTATTTGAAACAATTTGATTTACTTAGTGATTTCTCCAAAGTGACCCATTTTTCAATATTTTAAGAGAAAAATGGACAATGGTGACTCTAATTTTCTACCTTATTTTTCTTGCTACTATCCAGTTCACATTCCCAAGTTCTGTAATACCGGCGACCTACATATGTGATGACTCCTTTCTCCACATTAGGATTTATCACAATATTTGGAGCGGTGATGCAGAATACTTCTGAAGAATAATGCAATCCTAGGTTATTTTTAATTTTCTTTAAATTGAAAGTGAGTTGAATATGAATAGGTAAGAAATCTAGATGTACAATTTTTCAAATCAATACTGATATTATGAATTGAGCAGTAAATATAGCCCTGAGAATAGAGATAAGAGTGACTCAGGATCTAGATAATCAAAGGATATATTCAGTATTATCTGGGCTTATATTTGTCTAAGGACTTTCTGTAGATTTGAATACATTTGTAAGCATCATTACTAAAAGTAAAGAACTTCCATCGAATGCATCTAGTAAAGACCTATAAGGACACACAAGACAAAGCCTATCGCAGAAAAACTCTTCCATGTTTCCTTAATTTTTTAAAAGCAATAAAGACTATCTGAGCCAATTGTATATGTTGGGAAAAAGAGTTCAAAGAAAAACACTAGTTCTTCTTTAATCTTTCATTTTGTACTTAAAATCAGCTCAGGAATTGAGAGAAATTGACCTGTGTTTAGAAAAAATAGAATTTCTTTACTTCAAATGTGAACTATTTGATTAAGTAGTGATTTGAAATGAGTTATAAAACCTTTCATTTCTAGGTCACCAATACAAATATCATGAAAAGCAGTCATGACTAAAATGTATTGTAATTTGGTGGTTACACAGTGACCCAAGAGAATTTGCTAGTGGTGTGTTACCATGTCCTGAAGGCAAAGTGCCATATCTCAAACTCATGCTGTAGCACCTGTTAACTTAATGCATAAACATTTAACAAATAGTCTTTTGAAATGAGCTCTTTGCCTCTAATAAGGAAGAAGTCAGAAGAAATATTATAAGGATATATACATATATGTACATATACATATATGTACTTCTTAATGTATAAACATATAACCCTATGATTTATCTTAATTTAAAAAGGTTTAAATTTTTTTATTACTAAAAATCTAATAGAATAGAGCTGATGCTTTATTATAAGCAATAGATGAGTATTTTCATTAATTTATTTTTTTCACATACTAGGATTAGAAGAAATATCTACCTTTATTCTGCTTCTACAAGTCGCAGGAGAAGCTAAGCATCCTGACATATCCATTTAGCCATGATTTCATATTCAAACAGCTGAACATTTATCAACCTCTAAAGCTTTTGAATTACTTAGAGTGAGCATCTGTATTCAAACATATGCTGTGGATAACTACTAAGATATTTTAGCCAGTTTGGTTCAGCAGCTGTTCTGTAAAAGTGAGATGAGTAATTTAATAAGCAACTCTCCTTGACTGTTGATAGTCTTCCCCAGTGTATGCCAACCTCAGCCAGAAAAGCAGCCTAAAAAGGTTCCATGCCTGTGTTACTAAAGACAAACAATGATGTATGCAGAGGACTGTCTTCCAGGTGCTGACAAGCCCTCACTGCCCCCACAAGTCATCACTGCCTCTCTAAAGAGAACAGATGGCTCTGCACACACCACTGACAAAGAAAGAATTCTGCACCGATAGCATGAAACTTCACTACTTTTCTGAATTCGTCTTGTCATAACCAAGCAATAAAAAGAACTTGCAAAAATGCAACAAATGTGAACCTCAGTCTTTTATTTAGAAAACCATAACATAAGGTTAAAAAATATTTTAAGGAAAAGTTGAGCACAAACTATTTTATTCATTATTTCCTGAAATATGCCAAATATCACAAATATTAAAAAATATTTTAAGGAAAAGTTGAGCACAAACTATTTTATTCATTATTTCCTGAAATATGCCAAATATCACAAAAGCAAACTAAAGCAAATGCTTGATGGGTTATGATTATGAAGTTATCAATATGAGGAAAAATCCTGGTTTAAGTGATATGTTGTTCAATCTTTCATCATTCATAAAGTGGTTGAAATGCTTCAGGCTTCAGCTAACCGTGCATATCAGTTGCACATTTTAAAAAATATAAAGGGAAAAATAGATAAAATCCTGGTTAATAATACTCCTTGATGTTCACATAGTAATTCCATGAAATTTAAGCAGTGGCCCTAAGGACTGTGTCACAATTAATTAAGTTTTACTATTTTGTCAACTTACAGCATATTCAGTAGTTGGAACCTCATATTTAAAAATTGTTAAGTAGACATATGACTTTGTCAGAAAATATATTTGTTGATAATTGAATCTTAGAAAAATGAATAGATGACATATCTAACTTTGAACCAAGTTAATGAGGTAGCCTAAATAGTAGAAAACAAGCAGGCAAATGATCAAAATACATATCTATTTTCAGTTGAAAATATTGATTTTTGTGTGATAAATTGTTAGAAAGAAGATGGGTGTTCTACTGATCCTGCAATTACTGCACCTGTTTAGCCAACATGGATTGCTAGTATCTGCATCACTTAGGAACTGTGTATAAATATATATTTTGTCAACCCAACTAGTAATTGCTAAATCAGATTTTTTTATTCTATCAAGATTCTAAGACTATTTGTGTGCATATAAAAATTTTGGACACACTGCTCTGGCCCACTGATTCCCAGTCTTGACTCCCATTTAGAAGAATCAGAGGAACTTTGAGAAAGCGATCCTGGGGTTGAGGTGTAACACAGAGATAGAGCTACTGCCTAGCATATTGATGCCCTAGATTTGATTTCAGTCTCCAGGAGAGAGAGTAGGGGGAGGGAAGGAGAAGGAGCAAACAGAGAATAAGTGGGAATCAGGAGTGAGGAGGAGATAAAGAAAAAAGAGGAAAAGAAGTAGATGAAGAAAAGGAAGAAGAGAGGAGGAGAAAAGAGGTAAGGGAAGGTAAGAGAGGAAAAAGTGGGCAGAGGAAAGGGGAGGGTGAATCCATGTTTGAGAAAAAATAAATCAGTCTGTGAAGTAATATGGCTGACAGTTCATCCTCTGGTCCTTTTGAGAAACAAAGCCAGTTTTCCTCTCAGGTGCATGCGCATGAGTCCATATGAGCATGTGTATGAGTCCATGAGAGCATGACAAAGATGGTGATCAATAGACAGCACCAATAACAATGCTTGGTATTAATCTTTTAAAAGTCACACATTTTATTGATAATATGTAGGATTGTTTAGTTTAGGTTGTTATATCCTTTATTGAGGAGCTATTAATTCTTTGCTTTCTTAAGAATGAAAAGTGGTGTAGGGATACAGCTCAGTGACATAGTTCTTATAGGCAAGTGCGAGGTCATGCGTGTGATTCTTGGTAGGAAAAAAATGAAACATAAATTCAGATTTGTGGAGCACAAATTCATCTATATTCTCTAGTCTACAGCTTTGTCACTATGTAAAATGTTTTCAGGTGCATATTTAGAATATTTAGAATATTTTATTTTTCCCATTGTATGTGCATATGAAGAAAATACACAGAAGACTTCTTCATGAAGCTAGGTAAGTAATCCAGCCAGAAAAACAAAGCAAAAGAGACAAAACAAAGCAAAACCTCGTAAATATCAAGGTCACTGGAGACGAGCTTGCAAAAATACTTGCACAGATCTAAAATACTTGCAAATATACTTGCAAAGATCTAAAATAACAAGCTAAAAAAAGATTTAAAAAAAGATCTAAAATAACTGTTGAATTCTAACTGTGATACATGTGCTAATTCATAGTAGTCAAAATTGTGGTGCTCAATAAAATCAAAACCCCATCTGCCATTAAAACAATGTCATCCTCTTTGAAATTCAACTGTAATTGTTTATATAGAAGTACATAAAATATAAATCAATTAAGTGATTGGCATTTGGCAATATTCATGCTAGTAACATTATATTTTAAATATGTGAATGGATAAACCAGGCCATGAGTCTATGTGAGACTTAAGTTCAAGAAAACTTTTATCTTAATTTGTGATATAAATTATATAAACTAAACATCTTTGTGTATATTAACCTGTAATGTTAGTGTGTGGAATGGCAGTTGATTCCTTTTTCATTTCAGTTGTTGACATGTAGAATCTAGAAATTCCTTTAGGCAAATATGATTATTGGCATTCTCGTTATGGAAAGAAAAATGTTCTTCAGCATCCCTGTGCTGCTGTCTCCCGGAGCAGGAGTTATTTCAGTCTTGGCTACTTCAAGAGCCTTGCCCTCACCTTTTCGACATAGTAATAGTGTGTTTTCACCTCTGGGCTTTGCCGACCTGTTCTTCATTTTATACCAACACTACTGCATAAGTGACATTTCTCCATTCCTAAGTTCTATACAATATTTGGTGATTTAATTTCTGGTGTAAATATAAACTTCCTTGGTAAGATTGTTCTCCTGTAGCCAAGCTGAGAGAGTCTCGTCACATCCCAGTGGTCCGGGTCAGACAGATTGCTGACCAGGCTCCCCTCGTCCCTGGTGCAATGCAAGGCATGTAGGAGCTGACAAAGCTTTCCAACACCAGAATTTATTTATTTCCTTGTCAAGAAGTGTTGATTGAGCACAGGGCCAAACATCTCATGTATCATTAAATAGGCTTGAGTCATAAGATGGAAAGATGATGTATACTGAACTCCTTAACTCAGGTTTTGGGTGATGTATTGGTGTCAGAAAAGGCCCTTGGCGTTCAGAATTAAGTGACTCCTAAGTGGTAGACTAAAGTATAGTGATCAAATTCAAACGGCTAGGAAAAGCAAGTGATTTACAACCTCTCCACAACATAAAAGAGAAGACCATCTGAATTAGAACTATGCTAAAACTTGACATTGTAAAATTGTATTGGTCAAAACAATGAATGAATTGGTGCATTATACCGAACTGCCAACTCATTAGCATATGATGATAAATTGTGCTATTTGTCACTTCAGTTAAATTCATTTCAATACAGAAAATTTTTGACAAGCTTCCAACTCCTCAAAGGCATTTTTAAAAAAAGTTCTGGACACTCTATGTCAATATTCCAGCAAGGTTTCTGGAGCAGAATAAGCACTCAGTAGCTAGTTAATGAATAATACTTAGATGCTAATCATGGTTATAGATTATATATGTACTTAAGGTACGTCCTGCCATTGAAAAGCATTACTCTTATCATCTCCCAGATTTGAAGAGAAAGGAGGGAATTTAGTCTTGGAATTCTGTAAGAGTTTGTAAATTTTCATTTTTCAAAGAATGGTAATATCAAATTTGATCTTGTCAGAAATGATTCTTTCCCTCAATTTTTCCAAGAAAGAGTGAATCAGGTACCTGAGTTCACAAATACTATTTTAATCAACTGTCAAACTGGCTAGGTAGCCTGTCCACTTAAATTTTAATATTCAATATTTTTCCAGGCAAATGCAAGCCTCATTATATGGGCACGTGTCATGCTTACTTTCACATGTCAATTTGACTAGGTCACAGGGTGCTCAGATATTTGGTTAAACATAATTTCTGTATGTGTCCAGGTGTGTACTATCTGGAGGAGATTAACCTTTGGGTCTGTAGACCAAATGAGGCATACTGGCCTCTCCATGGTGCGTGGGCTTCATCTGTTCTGCTGAAGCCCTGCATAGAATAAAGGGCTGAGTATGAAAGAATGCTACCTCTTATCTGTCTTTGGAAACAAATAGGAGTCTTTTGACAAATTCACATTGAGACTAGAACCATATCATTGGATTTTTCTGGATCCCAGGCCTTCATATTCAGACTAGAACTGTAACACTCTGAAACTATTCCATAATATTGTAAACCAGTTGTCATAATAACCATCTTTTTCTTTGACCACCATATATGTATGTTATAGTATATGTGCATATATTTTAAAAACAAAAGCTTCTTATTATCCATAGTTACACCTCAAAGAACCATGTATACATAGACTTTCCTTGAGCTCAGCCCCCAAACTTTTCACATCACACAATAACATTTTTATGGTAGTATTTGATAGCTCACGTGTTCATATGAAAACACACTGATTTATAATTTTGAAACTACACTACCATTTTAGTACTAATTTTTCTACTTCAATCTATCAATATTTGTTATTATTATTCATAGATTTAAGTAGTGACTCCCAAGGTCCTGCTCATTTCTTGCACTTTCCTCAGTGTTCCCTTTCTTTGTTTGAAAATATAATAACTTGTTGAAGCGGCTCTGAGCAGGACTTAAAATATAATAATTGGCTTTCTATCTTTATTTGCAAGTCTGCCCTAGGCCCCTTCCCTGGCGATGGAAGCTGATTCATAGTAAATGAACCTCTACAAATCACTGGTCCTGGCTGAGACCTATAGTGGCCTGTGATGCCAGAGATACCTCAAAGGACAAGATCAGGACACAGCTATGGACACCTGTCCAACCACAATTTAGTAGATAGAGACTGCAAGTGCAGGCATCTCACTCCTGCTGTGTCACTCTCACCGTAAATGACACCATGGAGATAAGAGGGTTCTCCTAATTTGGCATAATTTACCATTTGGAGAAGTCTTTGTAGTGACTCCTAAGGTCTTGCTCATTTCTTGTGCTTTCCTGAGTACCCCCGCTCTTTGTTAGAAAATGTAATAGATATGGGCCACCCAGAGAAGCTCTTTGTCACAGCCCCAAGAGTCTCGAACTCTGCTAGAGGGTTTTGATCCTCCTGGAGCTGTAGAATCATACCACTTGTCTCATTTATTTAAGCCTTTGCTGTATACTCTTTTGGGAGACTGGGGATCTTGGCCAGGTCCCTGAAAAACACTTCTTTATGGGAAGATAGATAGATAGATAGATAGACAGACATATAACAATATTTACATCTATATAGACATATAATAATATCTATTTATCTATGTATAATAATTATCTATCTATCTATCTATCTATGTATCTATCTATCTAATTTGCAATGGTTTTGTTCCTCTGGGAGACTCTGAATTCAACAGCTATCAATAAGTCCAATTATTTTCACAAAGGAAAGAAAACTAAACAAAAGTAATAAGTTACCTCTCAGAGAAAAACAAACAAGGAATTAACTATGAAACTATTAACAAATAGTGAGAGGAAAATATAACAAAAAATTAGTATCTGGAACTTTATTTGTCACTTAATCTACTTTGAAATTGCCGTCAGTTAAAAGGCATAGCTTACAAAGAATGCTCGTTATTTTAACTCATATTTGTTATTCTGCATACACATTGTTACATAATATGGTTGTTGGCAAAAATGTTTACAATCTGTTGGAATCAATGTTGTTTTTTTCAAATGTAGATTTATTTCTAAGTTCTAATAAAAGCTTACCAGTATCTCAAGAAAAACACATCTTTGACTTGCAAGCTCATTTCACATTGTTTGAAGAAGCAGTGATTTTACAATCTGAGGTGAATTCCAAGTCCTTACGCTGTAGCGAAGAAAGCAATAAATAGTGTGCTGCACTTAGCTTTATACTTGCCAATTAAAAGTTCTGGATTAAGTACTACAAGTAACAAGTACAAAATGTTCCAGGACGATAGCTTTTGTAAGTCAGGATGCTTCACTTACTAAATGCCTATTGTCATGTGGATGCATGTGGGTGTGCATCTGGGTAAATTAAACACTTTGAATTGTGCCTTGACATGCGCCAGTGGCTGCTTATCCTACCCTGGGGGCTCTACTCAATGAAGTGTGCATTGTGTAAAGTTGTAAGATGTCCCTTTACTACACTAATTGTTACTTTGGTGCTTTGGGAGACAATCTGGTTTTTCTTGCTAGTTTGAAAAGAGACACACCACACACATACACACACACAAGGAAAGAGAACCAGGGTATCACTTTTCATGTCATTTTGTACTAAGAGGTTTTATTGACTTACTGAAAATCTTTGTTAAAGGCTTAGCATGAAAACTGCCAACATGGTTAAGTTTAAATCAGTTACAAAGCCCCTTCCTTTACTGGGAATCTCAGTTTTATAACAGCCTGTTTTGTTAATGAATTTCCCAACAGTAAATTTTGCTAGAAAATAAGCTGTTATTTTCAACATTGGTTAACTGATTGTACGTGTTTTGGGAGATAACTAACTTAATATCATCACCAGTTATTCCTCAAGAAGTCATATATACAGAGACTTCTTTTGAGCTCAATTTTAAATAATTTCCTACAACAGAGTAACACTATTTCACAAGACTTTTGTTAGTCCATGTGTTCACTTAAAAGCAAGGATCTTTCGACATATTTTATAACTTTTTATGCCAACTGTCCTTGTGAGAATACTTTTTTTGACTTGGTTGTTGCTAGTCCTAGTAGTTTAAGTCATATGGGCATATTTGCTGTTTAATAAATATCTTTCCTATCTCTTTATATCTGTTTCCTATGGAATATAGTAATCACATTCTGCAAGAGTGGGAGTGCAGCTCTATTTGTGATAAGAATTGATAATTACTATTCTTTAGTAGGTTCTGAGGACAAGCATAAGAAAGCATGCAGATATTAGCTATGAGGGCTTTGATCTCTTTCTAGATGAGCAAGTTATTCATTTTAGTGCCATAGGCAGTTGAGATAACATGACACAGTAGTTTTCAGGTCTTCGAGCTCTTAGCCCTTCCAATACTATGCACACTTCTAGTTCCCTGTGTTATACTGCCTTCCATTAAATACATCCAGTTTATTATTTGTTTGACTGACTATGCCTCATGTGTTTTAATACAGGTAGTCCGCAAGTAGTTTACTACTTGCATTTTCTATTTAGGAAACAAATTCCTGTGGCTAACTGTGATATTTTAACAAGTGTTCACAGTAAAATGATTCAATTCAATAATATAGGTTCAAGGTTCCACTGAGATACCAATATTAGAAAATTCTTAAATGAAGAATGGGCTGGCAGCTCAGTGGTAGAGCATTTGCCTAGCAAAGCCAGGGCTTGGGTTTAATCCCTGGTAAACACACACACACACACACACACACACACACACACACGCACACATACACACACCCCACATATAGGCACACAATTTCAAAATGGCTAAATTAATATGCATAAAGTTTTAAAGAAAGTTCTTAAATTTATTTCACAGCTCTTGAATATCTCTTCCTCATTAAAATTACATTTAAAAAATCACAAAGATAACAATGACTACCAAAACCTACCTCATTAAGCTCATCATTAGTCTCAAATTAAATAATATGTACCAAATTATAAAAAATGAAATTATAAAAATGAAAACAAAAAATTAGAAAAAATGAATATATATATATATATATATATATATATATATATATATATATATAAAACCTTCCTCAATGTAGAAACCAAATACCTCAATGTAGAAACCAAGTACCAATAGAATTTCTTGCAATTTGAACTGAACAAATCACCTTCTGGTGCAGTTTTACTTTTTTTTTAATTAATGAGTTGATCTCCATCCAGTTCCAATATATGAAAAATAAAACACCAGCAAAAGAAAGGTAATTCAGCGTTGAACTAACTGGATGAGAAGTGAGTGACACACCTTTCACATACTGTAAATTTAGATAGTATTAAACAAATGTTAGTATCAAAATCCAATTAAACATAAATAAATACTTGTGATGAGTCAGAAGAATTTAATTCCTGATTTGAAAATATGAAATCCTACATATGTCAGTCATATTAGTATAACTACTAGATTTAATGTAAATACTAATCCTTTCTGGTATTTTCTGATTCCTCTAGATACCTCTTTTTTACTTTCTATTTTTTCTTAAGCAACAGAACAGAGAAAGGCATGCATACAATTGTTTTCCTAGATTCCAGCAAAGGCGATCACCAAATGTCAAACTTTTAAAATGTTGTATTTAAGGTATAACCTTTATTTGCACACCTCACATCCTTTTGAAAGCTGTAATGGGCTAAAGACTCTTCCTTGAAGCTCAGCTGAATGGCTTACTCCTCCTTAGACTATTATTGATTACCCAAGACAATGCAGTTTTCTTTTAATCTGGAAGGTGCCACTGCAATCACCACTTGTTCTAGTCAGGCTGAAGCAGTATTTTGTGATTAGGTGGGTGTGAACATTGATTTTTGGAACTGCCACCTGAGGTCAGCTTTTAATTTTTCTCACTTTGAACTTTTAGTATTAGAATATGGCCCAAATATCAAGGGGTTGAGTTAGAAGGTGGTTAAAATATAAGGCAACGGCTTGTTTTAGGTAAGTTTGGGGTTACTTTAGTATGAATTTATGTTAAGTGCAAAAGAATGCATTTGGCTCCCCGACTTTCCATAACTTAAAGGCATACATTCTATTATCATCAACTGGAGGTGCAGCACAGTAAGTACTTCGAAAGTCCCAAGAGATGGATACAATTAACATATGGTGCCAGTCCCTGAGTGGAGACGTCAGTGATTCTGGCACACTGCATGAGTTTGGGTAGATCACAGTGAGAACATCTTTGCTCGTTATCTTTTTCAGTGAGTCTTTTCCAGGTATTTACTGTTTAGCAGGTGCTGGGTCAATGACTCGAGATACCTTGATGAGTAAGCGCTTACTATCATGCAGTCTTGGGATAATGGGATCTGGGCTTTATTTCCTAAGTTACAAAGTAGCAACCATCAGAATTCTCAGTTTCTAGGTTGATTATAAGGGTTACACAAAGTGATCAATGTAACTTGCCCCACTTATGGCCAAGTATACTGTAAACGCTAAATTTATACCCTGTTGGTATGATAAACTTTAAAAAGTTCATAAAAGAGTAAGAGATGGACTTGACACCTTTTGCCAAACAATTTGTATTAATAACCAAAATAATATTTGACCCATCGAATACAATTTTTACTGCTTGAAAGGTGCATTTATTTTCCTAGAAATGTGTCATTTGTCCTTCTTTATCAGTTCATCAGTAGGTGAGCATTTGGTCTGTTTCCAAGACTTATCTACAAACTGTGCTGCTTTAAACATGGGTGTGCATATATAATTGTGGTATTATGCTTTTAATTTTCCTTGGAGGATACCAAAAAGTTGAATGGCAGAGTCAAATGGAATCTCTAGTTTTGGTTTTTCGAGAAATTTTCACACTGATTTCCACAGTGGTTGAATAGTCTACATGCCAACATCTCTAAATTGACCAGTGACATTCATATATCTATTTGTCATTTGTACTTTGTCATCTGAGAAGTGTCTCTTCATTTCAGACACCCATTTTTGGATTGGGTCTTTCCATTTGGAGTGTCCTTTTTGGGGGGTTCTTTATGTATTCTAGGTATTAATCCTTTGAGGAACAGGTGACAATTTTTTCCTCATTCTGTGGGTCGTTTCTGTTGATAATTTCTTCTACTATGAAAAGGTTTTCAATAAGGTGAGATCCTCACCTTTTGATAGGATTTTGTTCATAAAGTCTTTGCCTACATGCTTTGTTTCTCTGATGTGAGAAACTGAAAGTATAAATAAGAACTAAAATGTATAACAGTTGTAGTGAAATAGGAACAGAATGATATTGGAAGTGCAGTTACTGTATTTGAAACTTGATGGAAAATTTACACAATTTAACACATTTGCACATTCACACCTGTACTCACATATCATTTATTTCCAGATAACTTTATGATTCTAGGTGAGAGATATATTTGTCAAATGAATGAGCAACAAAAACAAGCAGATCTCTGATCAGAGTAATATCATTAAAGTTACTTCTGCACTTATATGAGTGAGACTCCTCTTAGGTTACTCTCCATCAAGGGGTGACTTTAAAAGATAATGTCTTATCTTTATTGTCTCTATGGTTATTTTCATTTTTACCATTCTCCACTACTGTTTCTTGCCACTAAAAATGGAAGGGATAAAATGGGAGGGTGTGTATGCATTTTAGATTCAGGACTGGTAGAGAACTAAATCACTTTTGTCCATGCAGTGTTTCTTTGATCTTAGTTACCTTTCTCTCATTCAGGAGACAAAATATCAAACACTCAAAATTAAGGAGGGAAAGGTTTACTTAGCTCACAATTTGTGAAGGTTTCAGTCCATATCCTGCTAGTTCCAAGGCAAAGTGGTGTGACAGAAGGGCAACAGTTCATGGTAGTGAAAGAGAGTGAAGTAAAAACAACAACAAAAGTGGGAGGGAAAGCAAGCCTCTTACACTCCTTTTATTTTATACAGGCTACCCACCCTAAGGTGAGTGTAGCACTCACATTCTCAATCCTAGCACTAGACGATGAACCAATCACAAACTCTAGATTCAGCCTCCTCAAAAGATTTGCCCCCATGACTCCATAGGCTTTGGGGGACATCCAGACATAAATCATAGCAGTCTCTCAGAACTAGCTACCTGACAAAACTTAGCTGATAAGGGAAATGCTGCCCTTCTGTGCCTAAGGGGAAAATGAAGCAATGCAATGAAGGTACAGCTCTGCCTCCATTGTGGAAATCCATTACAAAAAGTCTATTTGGATTTGTAGGAAAATAAAAATTCTTTGTCACAAGTAGCTGGAATAGTCTCTAAACAAATACCTCACATTTGTGTGTAATAAGTAACATAAGGAATAAATAGAATTTGTGATTATGGAATTCCTTTACCAGATGCTAATCTTATCCTTTCACAAAACTCAAGCAATTCCAATTGCTAAAAATGAATTGCTAGATATCCCTTTATTCAAAATCCTTGATAGAGTGCACAAGATAATGATATTTCTTAAATATGTTTCCACCTACACTTCATCTTGAAAACAAGACTGTTATACCAGAACTCAGGTGTTTTCATATAACTAACATAATCTCACTTTGTTTTACTGAAATTGAAAAACTGCAATTGCAAAACAAACCTCTTTTCTTTCCAACCATAACAAATTGGAATGAACATAGCATTCAAGTTATTTAGTGGTGATTTCCTATCTTGGCGTGGTGAATAAAATATATTTAATTGTGATCTGAGTAAAATTTCATGGTGTGAAGCTTATTATGCAAAACACATGGTTACATTATTGTTCAGTTTTCTTTAAGTAGCTACGTCTTTGTACCTGAGATACTTCTTATACCCTATGAAAAATCATTTATAATTTCACAGTTATTTTAAGATTGATAATGTGTGCATTGTCAGATATGACAGAAAGAATTTTTATTTTATGATAAAAGATGGTTTTAAAAGTATGTATTATTTTCCATATTTGAATCAGAGCAATGACACTATGAACAGTATAATCTTAGATTCTGCTTTAACTATGACACAGTAAAAGCTTCATGGTTTATAAAGAGTTTTGTCATGACAGATAATTATTCAGGCTGATGATGCCTCAATCTCTAATAATATTAAATCAAAAATAATCATGTATGCTAAATTTTAACAGACATATATTATGATAACATTGTTCAGATAAATAGTTCATTAAAGTTCTTTGGCAAAAATGGATTTAATACACTTTCATTAGATTGTCAGTTCTACGATTATTCCCAGAATACTTCTAATTTTCCCCAGTTAGTTCATTTGTTAAACTAGTCGAGAGATTAAAATACATAGTTTATGTTAGAAGTAAGCTTAACAAAAGATGGAATACCAAGTAATCTTAGTCCCTAATCTTTATCATATTTTCATTTTAATATGTTCTCCAATAGACTGAGTCACTTTTCATTTAGTAGCAATATCATTTCAAATTTTCTTTCTTGAAGTAATTTACAATTTAGTGAAAACTTGCTGGATAAGTGGAAAGTAAACCCACAAAACTCTTTGCCAAGACATGACATTCACATTTACCAACTGTCCCAATATCTTTTCAAGGGAATCCAATTCACTTGTGTCACTCATCATGCCTCTTGGCTTCTTTATGATGAAATAGTCCCTCAGCGCTTGTTTGATCATCATGGACTTACAGTTTTTCAAAAACATAGGCCAGTCCTCAAATGGAGTTCATCTGATGTTTTTTCATGATGATAGTCACAATACGTGTGTTTTGGCAGGAATATCACACAAGTGATGCTGTGTTTCTTTCCATCACACTGCAAATGTTGACTTTGATCATTTTGTTAAGTGTGTGTAGCAGCTCTCGTTACTCCAGTGTTTCTCTTTCTCTCTTTATAATTGATAAGAATTCTGCAGGCAAGTACTTTAAAACAGGCAAATATTCCAGTGCTCATCAACTTTTACACACTAGTTTTAGTCCTCATTGATATTTGAGTTAATTATTACTATGATGAGCGACAAGTGTGGATTTCCTATTTCAAGCATTCCTTCCACATTCATTGTCTACTTCTCTATTTTGAGGAAGAACTCTCCTCTCTCTCAATTTGTAATAAGTCTGTATATTTTCATGGTTATAGATTAATAGATTATAATTTTGCTCAAAAGAATGCAATTTGATAATATTATAATTCATTCTGGTGTTTAAGAATGGCGAGGTGATAGTAGTGGTGATTTCAGAGGGTTGTTTAGTATTAATTACTTTGGGAGTTTAGAAGAGATAATTTTCCTGAATAGTACCTCAGAATTCATTTTGTCCAGAAGACATGACTGTCAATAAAACTTAGTAAACATGCATTATAAATACATGGATGCTCATTAAAATAACTAACATTAGTAGTCAGACTCTGTAATTTATTAAATTGCCACCATACTCTACACATACCACTGTTAATTTTACATGTATGACTATTTGTAAAAATTTTATATATAAAACGTTTTCCCTAAATACATCAGGTTAATATGTTGATAATATATCAAGTGGAGGTGTTATGGGCTTGTGCCTAGTTTTAACCCAAAGACTTTTGAGTTCCTGAGTGGGGTTTTTTGGAAGTGAATGAATTTAGGGTATGTTAATATGGATTTAGAGTATGTGAATATAGACTAAGGGTGTGAGATAACTAAATTAGTCTGCTGATTGGATTACCATAGTTTTTGGTGTGGATAAGGAGGAGTTTCATTCTGGCTGTAGTTTTCAGAATCCTAAAATTTGTTGCAAAAATGGGGAAAAAAAGGGAAAGAGAGGCTTGTTGTTGCTATTTTCTATTTCCTGTTTGCTGACTTCTGCCAGCCACGTGGTAAACCATTTCTCCTCTGTGATTCTCATCTGTCATGTTGTTCTTCCTTAGAGCTCACTGAAAAACCTACAAACTGTGAGCCAGAATAGGAGGAATAATTCTTTTTAATATAATCAAATTGTAATTGAAATAAGCAAACTGTATTTCCATTTGGATGAATTGAGATAATTATCGGTAAATGACTTCACAAAAAGAAATTACTGAGTGTCCTGAAAATGATGTTTAAAACTACAACCTTTCCAAAAGAGGCTAAAATTACCAAGTATCTGAACTATTTTTCAACCTTCTTCATTTTGACATTTGAATTTCCTATATTTCATTAAAAAGATGTCAATAATTTCAATTCAAAATTTAATACTTAGGGTCAGGGATATAGCTCAGTGGCACAGTGCCTGCCTGGTAAATGCAAGGTTATGAGTTCGATTCCTGATACCCCCCAAATGATAATACTCAAGTTCTCTTACAGAGATTCTAGATAATTTAAGATAAATCTGACTACAAAAATTCTTGAAAGTAAGTATTATTTCTAAATTTTTTAACACTATACTTCTAAAATGTACATTATTTCTGTTTGGTTTTGTTTTGAGACAAGTTCTTGCAACGTTACTCAGGATGGCTTGAGTTCAATATGTGGCTTACACTTATAGCATACTAGATATTTTATCAACTCCCATAAAATATATCTCACATGTACACAAAAAGTAATAAATAGCTTATGAAAGATAAATATGATTTAGGAAAATTTGCAGAATTTGAGGCAAAAATAAGCAAGCAATGATAACTATCACACTGCGCCAGAATAGATTTACCAGTTGGAAAATTTTTTTTCATATTATTCTCAAAGTCAGGCTGAAAATAATCAATGGGTATTATAGTGTAAATTTTATGATGATTAATCTGCACTTAAAGATTCAAAAAATGTAAACTGTTGTGTGATTTCACTGTGTATGTGGAGATATATTATACTCTTACTAGTTAAAGAGTATTTGTTGATTATAACTTCAAGAGGATGATATCCAAAACCTCAATTTTCTGCTCAAAATAATTTTACATCAGGATAATTTTCTATCCTTTTATTAAAAATGAAAAATTTATAAATATGTAAGTTTTTGTTTTGTTGTCATATAATGTAAATTATACAAGACATTTGTTAATTCTTTATCATAAAAGTAAAGAAAGGTTTAAACACTTATAAACACACACTGTATATATATATATATTATATATAACATATATGTTTAAACACTTATAAATACATGTATATCTATATAACATATAACAAAGCTATATGGTACATATATGGTCTATATTATCATCCTTAAAATGCTTTCAAATATTTGAAAAGTACATACTATAGTTTTCATTATTTTTTATATTATGACATAAAATAATTGATGAAATTACAAACAATATATTCCATTTAGTTTAATCCATATCATGCTGAATAAAATTTTTCATATTTTTCTTTATGATCTTCTTTCAAGCATTTTTTTACAGAAACAATTAGAAATCTCAACCTCCCATGCCAAAAATCTGTGTATGTAGTTGGTAGACTACCAGCTTAATATTGTTAAATTTTCACATACAGTAAAACTACCACTGTGTGGAATTCCTTTAATAAAGCTGAAATTTGTCCATGATTTCTTCTTCTTAATATGAAGTATTTTACAATATTTTAATGAAAATTAATTATTTTTTTCTACTTCCTATAATAAACACTGAACATTTCAACCCAGTCTTCATTTGCAGCTATTTATCCAAAAACTAATATACTTATTATTTCTGTTTTATCCTTTAAATTTTATGATGTGCTCTGGAGTGATAATTCAATTAATCCTTACATTTTAAGAATATTACTTTTTACTTTGTTGCCTTGAAACAATGCATTTGTAAAACAGCTATTGGTATATTTATAAGTGTCCTTGACAAAATAAATTCTCCAGATTGTCCAAACAAAACCTGTGAAAAAGTAATTGTCACTAATACTATCTACAAAAATGATATCCCATTTATGCAAAATGTAAAATTTTGACAAAATTTGTGATCATTATAATATGCTTTACATATAAATGACATAAAATAAATATCTGTCAACTTTTTGTATTTGCCTCCATTTTTCAAAATTTTCCAAAGTTTTTCAGACCTTTAAATTTTGCTTAAATTCTTAATACTGTTTTGCCTATTTGTAGTTGTTTCAACATGTATGAATATATGTGGCATGTATTGATGTATAGTATTGTTATGAGAGATTGAATTCCATTGATTACAGAGAGATAACAGAGTTGGAGTTTGTGTAAGTCAAACATTTGGCAAAAGTATCCGGACTGAAAGTTTACCGATCTTTCTCACAACACTATTCCCTTCATAACACTGATATACTGATAAAGACGCTTCACACAGGAACAACACTTGAGCAAAGTAGGAATTCATTAATAATCCTTAAGTCTCTAAATGTAGTCTAATAGTTCCATGAAAATATGCCCCTTAAAATGCATGTATTATGTTCAATTTTATATACCAATGAAGTGGATATGTTAAAAGCAAACAAGAGAATTCTAAAAGAAGATTGGTATGGGACCTATGCTAAGCAGCTTAGAACCCAGTTTACAAAATAAATCAGAGAAGACAATCTTGTGGAATTTTCCACACACATTCATTCAAGATTGCTCTTGAACTAATGCATTCATGAGAGTATTTTTGATTCACACAGATGCATTTGATTGTCATTCGATAGGAAATCTTTATTCCTTTCTATCTTTACAATACAAATAGCTGAGATGAAGAGTTGAGATAGGAGAATTTAGAGAAAAATATTTTCAAAGCTGCCTGTCTTTTGGTAATTAACACTTACTTCTTAGGATACAAAATATTATGCTTTTATATGCACATGTTTATAAAATATTTCCTAGGTGAATAATAAATACGATTTTCCTAACATATCACACCCTACATTGATACATTATACATTAATTCATGTAGCGCAGATAGTAGAGAATAGAGCCTTTAAATACATTTTCCCAAACAAATGATTTCTTACCATTCAGCAAAATAGTTACATTAAGAATTAAAAAAACAAATGTGGAAAACAATGCATACATTTAGAGAAAAGTCATGTAATGTAAAGAATATTTAGTAATTTTTTTCATTTCAGTATTTAATAATATACTCTAGGGAAGTTTTAATAGAAATAGGAGGAATCTGTTTTGAGACTCAGCGCTGAAAAATGTTATATATACATAACATATATATATATATGTTCAAAACTATGTATATATGAAATATATATGAAACATGAAATATATATATGAAATATATATATGAAATACATATATATATATATATATGAAAAATTACTTTCAATAGACAAAACAAATTCTTCACCTCTCTAAAGTTTACATAAAAGAGTGAATGAGTGGTCAAACTTCCAAAAACGATTCCTTGGAGTTTTGGCTTCTGTGACTGATAATTCTCATCTGTCAGTTGATCAGGCGTTTCAGATTGTTACTCCAACTGTCGCTCTAATTCCTAACGCTTCAGTTTGCACTGACAAACGGGTTCCTTAGCTTCTGATTCAGCTGTTCTGGGCTCTGCCTCTGCTCTGGGGACGCCTAGCTGAACTCACAGAGGCACTGCTCAGACTGTGTTCTCCCCCTGGTGAGTCAGCTCCGATCTGGAGATCAGGGCCCCACACACCCTGTCTCACCCAGTCTCATCTCCAAGTGAGTGTGGATCTGCTTATCTGTGATCTAAGGTCTGCAATGGCTGTTTTCCTCTGTCGTGGAATTCATGTGGTAAATTAAGCATTTGAACTATTAGAAACATATTCTAGTTATGGCTTATCATCAAACCTTTCGTGTCATTCAATAGGAGTAAACTGTGTTACATTAAACAATAAATTTTGAAAACAATGGTATAAAAACTGCCTAGATTTCTGTGGTTTCTTTTTCTGATTTTAACAAAGAGATACATTAAAACTCAAAAGTTAAGCAAGATTTTTATCATAACTCGTCTTCCCTTCTCTGTTCCTAGTCACTTAGTTTCCCACACTCTAATATGGTCCTATTTATGTTCTCAGAGATATTTTATGGACACTCGAGAATGAACAGACAGATGTATTGATAGAAGGATAATAGATCCACTGATGGATATGTTTCTACTTTTATGTAAAAGGGTACTGTGTATACAATTGTCCTCACTTTGTCGTTTTTCTATTTTTAGTTCATTTCCTTTCATTTATTTCTCTAGCTGTTCTGGGGTTATAAACACTAAATCCCTAAACTCATTACTTTACTTGCTTTTGTTGGTGTGTTCATGCACCATTTCAAAACTTGTAAACATACTTTAGCTATACACTCCTCAACAGACTTTTGCTCAGAAAGTGTGTTTGTTATTCTGAAAAGAATTTTGCCCATGATGTGTTTTTAACACTTTGTATTTCCATCGACATTGTAGGAGAACGTCTGTTGTACCACATTCTTCCAACATAATGTTATTCAATTCTAGTGGCTTTGTCCATCTAATGATAGAAAATCATAATTTTTTCTTCATTTATATGTGAGAAGAGTGTACACTGTATTTACAAGATACACAACACTCCTTTTATCTGCGATTTCCTTTACTATGATTTCAGTTACTCGCCATCAACCACAACATTCTACCATCTCATGGTATCACAGAGAGAATTGTGAGTGTAAGATATGAGCCTTTGAAAGAGAGAGAAAAATCACACTCACATAATTTTTATTATGTTGCACAGTTATAATCGTATTTTTAAAAAATAATGTATGCAAATATCTTACTAGGTCTAATTTATAAATTAAAATTTCCATATATATTGAATAAAAATCATAGTACACATAGAGTTTTGTATTTTTCGGTTTTGAGTAATAACCAGGGCACTTGGGGTGTGTTTCCATGCATAAAGAGTTGAGGGGACCACTGCACATTAATTCTGATTTGATGTTTATTCTCTATACCTTTGCCTCACTTGACTCATCATAAAATGTTAGTTAATATCTTTTCTACCCTTTGCTTTTCTATCAATTTGTCCTCTGTGCTATCTGGATGCTGTGACACTTGATAGATATTTGTGTGATACTTTGAATTTTCTTTTGTATTTGGGTTGAAACATTTTTTAAAACACTTGTTTTCTAAAAAAATTGCAAGGGTTGGGAATATAGTTCAGTGGCAAGTGCCTACTTGGCAAAAAGGTCATGAGTTTGATCTCTAGGACCAATAAATTAAAAAAAATTATATATAATAATAATAATAATAATAATTCCATCCTCATCTGCCTCACATCTGCCTAATGTAGATGTTATTGATCTGCCAGCGTTTATTTTTGGCAATAATATAGGTGCATACTGATATTTTAGTATTAATTTAAATTTCATGTCTTCAATACCAAGAGATGGATAAACCACCTGACATCCTATTTTAATTGGCAACTTGTGTTTGCTTTGTGTGTGTGTCTGTGTGTGTGTGTGTGTGTGTGTACGCGTGTCTAGGGAGTAGTTCACACAATTTTCCTGCTTCCTTTGATTGACCTTTCATCCCAATCATTTCACTTCCTCTCTCTCCATCAGTGACTTTATGGTTCCTTGCTTTATTACAAATGCACTATAAAGTAGTTATAAAATTAAGTGGTATAACTGTATGCATTTTAAACAACAATACCATATCACTTACTTGCAATTCAGAGCTGAAATTTTGCCTACTGTATTCTCATGCAATGTTATTTCTTGGCTTCTCAATAATGTCAAACTGTGGTAGTGCTAATATGGGCCCCGTGTTGGGAAGTAGAGGATTCTGCATGCAGCTGGTTTAGCAGGAGGTAGTGTTTTCTGGATCTCTCCCCAGTTTACTCAATTGTAAATATTGGCTCGACCTCCAGTCCCACAGCTCCATGTACAGACAGGAAATTGCTTGATATCATAACATAGTTCCCCAATATTTTCACTATCTAAGGTATATTCCCTTATGACTAGACTATATAGGTTTTGTAAACCAAAATTTTTCCATTATCTATTGCTTTATATTGATATTACCCAACAGATTTTTTCTATAATTTTCTCCCATTGATTTTTCAAAGATACTTAAATATTTCTTTGATTGGAAAGGCACTGAAGTAAGAAACTATATATATGGAAGATTGGAGTACCAAAATATTTTTATTTCAAAATATAGTCAACAACTAATTTCACTGACATAAGAATTTACATCATACATATATAAATGACAATATATTTATATACATATTTGTCTTTTTTGATACAAGGTATCACTATGTAGCTCAGGCTGGACTTGAACTCACTTTGTAGCCTAGGTTGACCTCTAACTCACAGCAATCCTCCTGCTTCAACCTCCAAGTGCTGGGCTTACAAGTTTGTGCTACCATGCCTGGTCTATACTTGTATATTATAAACACGATTTATTGAGAGCATGTGCTCGAGCAGAATTTGCTTAAATTCCACCACCACTAATTACTGTCCAGATTACCCCATTATTTTCTTCCTTTTCCTGATTCTTAGTAACGTATATAAAATGGAGATAGTATCAGCTTCATAGAGCTATGAAATCTTAACAAGTCATTCTAAACACAAAACACGAAGTCAGGTACTTTTAATTTGACAAGGCTAAAGAATAATCAGAAAATTGGTAAAGCATTACTTTTAGGTCTGTTATTGAATGTGTTTCCCAAACAGACTGGTGTGTTAAGTTCATTGACTGAAGTAAAAGATCTAACTTCAATGTTGCTGGCAAAACCTAGTGAGCTTCCCCCTTATGTCAACAGATCAGCTGCAGTGACAACAACACAGAAGGAAGTCCCATTGATCTTTCTGTCTCCTGGAGCTGGGACATGTTTTTCCTAGCCTTAGATATCAGAATTCCAGGTTGTATGTCCCTTGGACTCCAGGACTTACGATAATGGTCACCAAGGATCTCAGACATTTGAACTTGAACTGAACTGTGACACCAGCAATCCAAGTTCTCCAGGTGGGATAGGCCTGTTATGGGGATTTCTCAGCTTCCTTTATCATGAGTCAATTATTCTGATTTGTTCCATCATATGAGGCCATTCCATTTGTAAATATAGAGTTTACTTACATAAACTAATACAGTGCAATGGCCACATTTTTTTTTATTGTTAGGAGAACAAAGTATACAAAAATAAAACAATGTTACAGAGTTGCAAAGCAGGATAATAAGAAATTAACAATGGTTAGCATATTGCATATCTTTGTCATCAAAGTACTTATGAGACTAATATCACCTCTACAGCCCATCGCTGCCTGAAACACCATTGTGAAGGACATGTCTGCATAACTACTGCATTGGCCTATGTGTCTGTAGAACATTTCTAATATAGACACCGAGGAGAGTTCTTGGGCTATCAATCTTCAAGTTTGCTTTTTGCAATTTTACTGAGGTATTTTAAAAATTGCATTCTAACTGCTTGCTTTTCAGTACAGATCTTTCTTTCTTTCTTTCTTCTTTCTTTTTACTTTCTTTCTTTCTCTTTCTTTCTTTCTTTCTTTTCTTCAATTTTAAGAAACAAAATATTATAAGAATATGAGTTTCCCTTATACACAGTCTTGGTTACACAGTTAGTTTTTCTATTTTTAAAAGATATTAATGATTATGATTTGCCAGGTTGCATAGTATTATTATACACATGTAATAGTCAATATACATATAATGACTTTTACCAGTTTCACTTAAAAATTAAAATCAGGAATATAGTTAGGATTTCAGCTCTTGGATATGGAACAACTTCATTCATCATAATATAGACAAGAAAACCCATTTACTCTCTATTGATTCTGAGTTAATTTGAAAAAATAAAATTCATTAACTAGCATATTACTAATCAATTTCAAGCTTATATGTATATGTGCATGTATACAATATTCAAATTAAAAGCTAGAAATAGAGAATGGAAGATATGAATTTCTTTTTTCATAGAAATTCTAGGGCTACCCCATGGCAACTGTAAATGATTATTTGATAATGAAGAATAAAATAAATAACTATGGCAAAAAATATTTGCAAAAATATGACTAAACTTTTTTATTGTCTTGATTCAAAACACTAAGCACAAATATTTAAAATTGCATTTAAAGACATATTATGTAGACACATATTATATTAGACAGATATTATATATATATTAGAGTAGTTTACCATATCATATTAACCATAGCTAGAAATGAATGTACATAAACCCAGTTAAGAAATTTTGATGGGAACTCAGTTCTTACCATTTTGTGAAAACCACAGTCTTGTATAGACAGTAGCTCTGACAACTATGTTCTACCTATAATCTTAATCTCACCAATTCATCATTCTTAGTATGGAAAATCTAAGATATAAAGACTTTCTTCAAACCAAAATGTGTTAAAATATTTTTCATTTTGAGAAAACTTTTTTCATATCTAAGTTTGTTCATTGAATCAAAACACATGTATAATAAAAACACACATAAGTACAGCACAAAAATAAAACATTGGAAATATACAAGAGAAATTTACATGGGAAGCTTGTCTGTAACTTTCTTTTCACAAAGTGAACAGATGCTTTTTCACTGTGAACAATAACTCGCTAACTGACAAGTAGGTTTTATGAGAAAACAGTTTTTCTCTTTCTTGAAAAAGTATAGATTAAAGATTGCAATATTAATGGATATAGAATTTTTGAAATTATGTCCTATGAGAAAACTAGAAAGCATGAAAATGACAAATAAGTTTTTCGTATTGAAAATTTCTTCTGTGATGGACTGAACTTAATTTGCCTCTTTCTGGTTTTACTAATCACATGCTACTGTTGGTCTATAACAGTTTCAATCTGAAGAGGATGTTAGCCATTTGAAAAATGAATGCATATTTTTCCACTATTTCTTGTGAACCTAGGCCCATATTTGACACAATAAGAAATAAAAGGATAAAAAATTTAAAAATCATTGAAGTAATTGATAAAAATATTTAATATATTTATAATACATATATCACACTCATTTGACAAGCATTATTCCTCAAATTCCATGAGAAGAACACAAATGGCTTGATTTCTAGGTCTCTTTTTTGTCTTATATACACTTGATATCCCATGGCAGTCAGTAAAGACAAATACTGTTTTTCTTGTAGAACTTCAAGAACCACTACCATAATCAAATGAATCCTTCTGAAGATTCAAATGTTTTTTGTGGCAACCCACTTGGGACCCCTTATGTCTTTCAGACAAAAGCTTTCTTTCCCTCAATAAATATATTCTGTTCTAAAAAAAAATATTTTTTGAGGGTTTGAGGAAAGTGAGTGGCAGAACTAGAAGAATGTGTGCCAATAGCATTCCTACATCTCTAAAATTTTCAGAATTTGTATCTCTTAAATTCTTACTTTACACTTTAAGTATACACTTATCATGCATGTTTCTCTAAGGTATATTTCTTTTCCAAGAGGCAAAAACAGATTCAACTACGAAGGAGGAAACAACATTTTTTCCTGAGGTGCATGATTTGAGTTGCTTGAGTGATTTAGGAATACAAAAGATAGAAATTCCCATCAAGTGGAAAACAAGATGAAGCCACCCAAGTTTCACAGGTAGAATTACAAGTTCTCATTATATTTCCTATATGTATGTATGCATCCCTTGCTGATATTTGGGTACTACTTAAATTTTTAAAATTACTCTGTAATCTCATTTTGAATAGATGCTTTGAATTTCTTAGTAAACTGCTTTCTTGTTTCCCACCTTGCTAAATTTGTATCCACCCCTTATTTATTTATTTACCACATTTAAATGAAATCATATCTTTAAAGTAACTTATTTGGTTGATAAAACAAATACTTCTGTGACCATGAAACTATTTAAAATATTTTCTCTATGTTACTGTGGCTGTCTAATTCCAATCAACAGACATGTTTCATTCATTTTTGAATTATTATTGTGTACTATAAGACCCTACTGAAGTGTCAGTATACAATCAAATGCCAATTTATCTTTCTAAAATATAAAAGATATTAGCTGTGAAACACACGCTTGCCTAAATATTTGAGTAAAGGACTGAGACAGTACCACTTATTAAAGCAAATGAAACTTGCAAAACATTAGAATGAAGCAAGTCACAGCATAAAATTATGAACCTTTTCTTTTTTACAATTCTACAATTTGCTGATTCAGTAGTTTAATAAGAATTCTAACAATAAAATCGTTTTGTCTAAATAATTTAGATTATCTAGAATTTATGTGGAGCAAAGAAAATATACATTGAGAAAATAAACCTTATTTTGTATCTTACAGCCTGTGTATGTCCTCGTGTTGATAATTCATTTTGAGGTTTAGTGCAGTTCATTAATATTTAGTGCATTTTATGCAGTGTTTTGTGCATATATTTGAAAATGCATGCTTCAGAAGTAAATTTAAATTATGTTTCAAAATTAAAACTAATTAGAGTGTTTTGAAAGGTATACAAAATTGAAGTCCTTTGTATGCTTACTAAACACACAACATTGAAACACTTTTTCTTAACAGCTATTTTATAAATGTTTATTTTCTTCTGGTTATTACAACAGAAGCCATGCTATAATGACATGGAGAGTATTGAAATTTTTAGTTATGTATTTTTAAAAATATCTGTAAGTTCATTATTTATTTGTCATCATTCATAAGCTTCATTAAGATTTCCCACATGCAGGACATCCTAAATAAAGAGGGAAAAGGAGAGAGAGAAATGGAAGAGACAAAAAGAGATAACAACACAGAAGAGAGAAAATGTCTGAGTTTCCATAATGAATGTCATCTTTACATGATTTTTTTTCCAGACATCAAGGCAGGGACTTCTTGAGTGGATATGGGGGTAATTTGTTTTTAATTTCTTCCACTTTTCCTACCTTAAACCATATTTATTACACAGAAAATGACAACCTTAAAGACTGAATTTTGAGCAAAATATGAAGTATATTCTAATAGTTGCATTTTATGTGGTGACACATTAGCTTGGAGTAGCAGAGCTCTGTGAGAAGCCAGAACTGCTACACTGACCAATGAGGAGCAAGAGTAAGGGTTGATAGTCTCAGAAGAGTCTGTAACAATTTTCCTAGAAGGACAGTGCCTCCCTGAAAATAGGAACTGCTCCAAATGCTCTGAATGCAGAGTAGGAGTGGGAAACTTCATCAAGTAACACACAGGTGGGAAACTATGGAAAACTAGCAAAACTATTCATCCTAACCATTAAATATAGCCTATGTCTAAGAGGTATCAGACTGTGAGGTCACTGGATAAATCAAAGTTAACCAAGTAAGGTGGACAGTGAGGAAGGAAATGAGACTACATAAAGGTATTACATGGAAACAGTCCATCAAGGTTCAAGTGGAGAGAGAGATGATTATTTGTAGATTCTAGACTCTGCCTGGATCTTTTGAATCCCTACTTTTCAAATATATTGCAAAGACAACACAAGCAAAATCCAACAAATTTAAAAAAAAGCAAGCAGTGTCACATCCCCCAAAGTATTATAACAAATGAAGGTGAGAAGTGTTACATTTTCCTGTAAGTAAAACAATAAAAACAAGATGAAAACCAAGAATGTCGACACAGTCTTTGGAGATAGGCAAGGTGATTTTGGAAAGTAAAAGTAGGTTTAAGGTATTTATATTTTCATTTAAATCAGATTATGAATAGAGTAGAATAAAATGAAACTACTGGAGGATAAGAAACACTACCATGAGTTGTATAACTATTAGTTGGAGGTGAGATGGGTTGGGCTGACCTGTGCTAAAAATCCACTATTTTACAAGATGAATGAAATTAAAACTGAGTATTATTATCTGTACCCTCTTCTGTGAAAGAATCAAGTTTACTTGCAGAATAAAATCTAAACTTTTAGATCTTTGATAGTTAACGTTTATAGTTAGATAAAAGGAAAAGAATAACAAATGCTGTTGAGTTAATTTTATTATCAGTGCTTCAAAACATATAAAAATCTTATTCCTCTAAGAAGAGATGATCCAGGAATTGAATTGTTACTTTATCACATGTCTTTGTAGTGCTATAGAGTATGATGGTCATAGAACAGATTAAATATGCTAAAATTACATACATTAAAGTAATTTCATGTATATGATATAAACACAAAAATAATTATATTAATAATATTTCTTTATCATGTTTTAGAGTCAAAAGTCAGTGTTAAATTTAAGATGGCTACAGAGTCATCCTGAATAATCTGAGATATAAGACAAGGGAAGATAGGTTTAGAAATATTATTTAATTGTTATGAATAAAATATATTAAAATATCTTTTCATAAAGAACAATGGTAAAACCTGAATTGTTCTGTACTGAACAGTAGATAGAATTTGACTGAAGAATATTTTTTATGTTTTTGAATGTTTGAATTATAGAAGTTATGAACTAAATCGAAGTCTAGTGTGATACTTTTGAACAAAACATTGATCTACCACTGTGGTCACTTTCTTACATAAGTACTTTTTTACATTAGTTATTTTAGAAATCATTGACATTCTCTTATAGCATGTATTTCACTTTCTTCTGGCAATACGCTCTAACCCTAATAAATATCAAAGTTGTGGAAAGTGGCAAGACCTAGAAATTAGGATCTTCAGTAAACAGCTGTAAATATATTTGCTAATAGCTAGGTACATTAGTCAGCATTCTCTAGAGAATCACAACCCAAAGATGAAAGATACGAATCTAGCTGTAGACATGTGGAATTTCCTAATCTGATTATGGAGATTGAGTAACCTTACAATATGAGACTTGCAAGTTAATTTCCACCCAAACCCAAATATCTGATAACCTGGGAAGCTGCGTGTGTTTCTCCCAATCCATGGGTAACAGAAGGCAATGTTATAGATTAAACACTCAGAGAAAAAATGTGACAAATTCTTCCTTCTTCTGCCTTTTTGTTCTTTCTGGGACTTTAATGATTGAATGATGCCTACTTACATTGGAGAAAGGGATCTACTTTACTAAGTCAGCCTGTTCAATCTCTAATTCATCAGCAATTCTTTATAAACATGCTAAGAAATATGGTTTAATCTGGGCAGGCCATAGCACAGTTAAACTAATACAGGCAATTATTCATCACAACAGATTAAAAGGAATCTACAAAGCACTACACTCAAACTTGTTACCAGCCTTTCAGATTTTAAGTTAGACAATTCAAAGCAAATCTGATGACACAAAAAAGGAAAATAAACAACAACAAAAAAATCTCAAGCAAGCAAGCAAACAAACAAATCAAAAATTCATGTTGCACCAGAATGTTAATCAGGAAAACTAGTGAGTTTATTGTCTCTTCCTAAATTAGAACAGTGCACAAAGTCATTTGAGCATAAGATTTTGTTTCATTTACACTAGTCCTTTGCTGACAATGGTCAAAACACCAATAATGAGAAACAATTGATCTATTCAGTCCTCTTCATATCTCAAAGTATATCTATATTAACTGGTAGATTTGGATCTTTTTGTTACCTGGAAACTCAGTTTCACAATAGTAAAAGTAGGCAGTATTGTCAATAGGCATGCCTACTATTATCATCCATATCAAAATATTAAGTATATACTTCTCCAGTTTCCTTTTTTCCTAATATTTTTCCTTTTCTCTCGTCTATTACATACATTATACAATTATCAGTGCCATTTACAAATACATTGTCTTTCCTTTTAGCTGACAGCAATAGTTCAGAGTACTTAAATGTTAGTAATATTGCAATTTGGTCAGAGGGCAAAACGTTATATTATCATTGTTTTCTCAGCGCATATCCATTGAGATTTGAAAGAGATGTAGTTTTGATTTAGAGCTTACAAAGAAGACACCTGAGTGCAGTTACAGTTTCAAAGGGAACCAAGCTTTTATATTTCACAATGCGCTAAAAGGGTGAGCATCTCCTATACTTCAGATTCCTTTAAGTAGGGCTGTTCAGCTTCTCTATTATTTATATTACGGGCTTAATAATTATTGGAGGCCTTCTCTTGGCATTATTAGATGTCAATCAGCACACCAAGCCCACTAGCTACTAGATAACAGGAATATTTTCCTAGCTTGGAAAACCAAAAAAAATATTTGTAGACACTGCAAATTATCCCTAAAGGGAAAAATCATCCTTAGTTGAAAACAACTGCTTTAAAACAAATCTAAATCAAATATATCAGATTTTCAGGTTGAATTTTCTTTTATATTTCCCAAAGGAGTTGAGTGAATTTTAATGCAATGATCTATAAAGCCATCCTTGCAAAGCATATTAAACAAATGAAGTAGAGATTGTAACTCATTGATGTAATAACAAATTTTCCCAATACCATGGATGTGTTTTTATTCTCTACATTAAGTTTAAAAGGAGTTACTTTGAAAATGATCTAGCCTGGAGTTGGTTCTTTGCATGTTAAAGTTGAATATCATATCCACTGTCTTTGTCATATTAGGAAGTACACTGAGATCAAATGAATGATGTATGTTTCTTAGACAGCAAAATTGGATAAGAAGGGGAATACTGTCTTTACAACTGAATATTTATTCACTTATCACACATATTCACATGTCATCTTACTCTGTGTCTACTTAATAATGCCACTGTCTGAACAAAGAAGAAACATAAACAACTGGATGAATGATTGAGCATAACTATATGCACTGCAAAATTTTTCACTGTCTACTTGCACGGATTCTGAGATCTTTTATGTTTATGATTGTCATTAACCCCAAAGGGTGAAGCAAGGAAACTAGTGCCCTTGAATAGTAGGTGAAATAGCTGGTCATTCAGATGAATTCAGTTCAACTGGTCGACCTACAAAATGTACTTAGGCACTTTTTCAGTGAAGGATAAAATACATACATCTTTTAGATAGTTATACTGTCTTTATAAAAATCTTCCTAAAATTAACCTGTGTTAAATATTGCCTTAGGTTTTGCCATTCAAGCTAAATTTATTGCAAAAGCAAATATTACCACAGGAAACACAGGCAAATGCAGGACAGGTGACTATGAATTTAATATTTTTTCTACATATTACTTAGTCATGAAAAGTCTGGAAGAAGTGAGAACAGTTGCTTTAATCTCAGACAAACAGATTTGGCTTACTGAAGTGGTGAAGTTTGATTAATAAAAACTCAAAGTTGAATGAAATAATTTATTACTTTGAAAATCCTTGTATTTATATTTTTACATTGTTTGTTGTTTCAATTTTTCCCCTTCTAAAATAGAAGTAAACATTGCAATATGCCTAAAATATCAATAAAAGTATTATTTCTCTCTTGAGATTTATTTCATGACTATCTTTCTGTATTATAGTTCTTATTTTGGAGGAGGCAAAAGTTGCTTAATAAGAATGATAACAGCTTTGATTTCACAATGTTTATATTAAGGAGGATTTAGAGTAAGATTTAATAAAAAATATAGAATTTTTCAAATTTCTGAGAGAAGATCATGGAGTTCTGTCAGAAAGGAAATTCCCTTAAGGTCTTATAATTATGCAGCATCTAGAAATGACTCTGCATTGAAATCTGAAATAAAAAAATAAAAGGTTTTCAGTATGCAAATATGAAAAGCTGATAGCATGTATATTTTTGAGTTGAGTCACTCTTAGTATTATAGTCCTTCCACTTAAAAGTGAATTATTTCAGAGAAAATATTGCAATCAGGACATAAAATATAATACATAATCAATATGCAGAATGCCAGCAAAACATCATATAAACTATGCATTTTTCCTTGTTAAAGTCTTATGTGAGCCATGAATTATGCAAAAGAGCCAAGAGATCCTATTAAAAAGGTGATACATCTTTAGGATCCTAAGACATGAAAGACCATTTGAGCTTCCGTCTCAAGGTTATTACAGAGTTATCAGAATTCCTCAAAGCCTGAAAGTTTTAAATGCAAGTAGGATAGTGAGGATGCATTGCAAATTATATACTGCTGGAAGAGAAATGCCACGGGAAAGATTTTTGATGAAGTAATCAAAATTATTTATTTACTACTGTACTCATTTGTCCAAAAGCACAATTTATAAAATAATAGCCTGACTGCCCAGTGATGTCATTGATTAGAGTGTATACTGTATTTTGGAAAATATATATATATATATATATATATATATATATATATATATATATATATATATATATATTTACTTACCTGGTAGAATCGGTATGGTTTTTAGATAGCTCATCAATTCTTTTTAAAAAATGAACGCCAAATTATTAGAATTATCATAATAACACTGCTACTCAAGTATAGTTAGAAATTCAAATTACACCTGAGAAGTCACAGAGGAGAGGACGAATGGTCTGTTAATGGGAAGATTATGGATTGAACACCTAAAAGTGCTGTCATGTCCCAGTCACTAAAACTCTTGGGCCTGATTTAAGACTTGGGTAATCAGCTAGTTGCTTTTTTCCCCTAAATCATCACCAGTATATTAGTTTCCTCATAAAAACTAAATATTTACAATATTAAGGCTGATAAATTTTAGTTAGATGAGTTTACCAAAGTGAAAAAACCCGATAATCTGATAATTGAATTAACTAGTAAATAAATAAATAAAATGTTCTTTCATGCAATTTTAACAGTGCAAATTTTGTTACACAAGGCTTCTTATTTTAACCCTTTTATTTTGATTTGCTGTTAAGTCCCTCTAAACAAGTATGGGTGCAGACACACACTCATCGAGTTCCAATTTAAATGAAAGTTTACTATCTAGCATTTAATGCAATAGAAGTTACAAAACAAGCATAATAGTAAACATGATACTGCTGTTTCAAACTTTTAGTAATATTGGGCCTGTAGTCGAGTCACTATTTGAAACATACTGGGGAAAACACGCACTTCTATACTGTACACCTATGCAGGAAGGACTATATTAGTGTTCTGAGATTCATTGCCATTTCCTAAATTTAACACTTTCACTGTTAATATTTAACAAGCCTGAGGCTTATTGACCTATTGATTGTGGCACAGCTTTTGGACTGAGATCTAACTGAAATCTCAGTCAGGTGGTAAAGTCTATCTGTCTGATAGCTGCTTTCTTGAAAGGGGATCTAGGTGCAGGGAAAGACTGGGGTGGGAAATGTATAATAAAAATAATTAAGGTGTGCTACGTATATGTGCTAATTTTCAAATGGCAATATAATTATTACCTATCAAAAACATGTACTAATAAGCAAATAAAAAAGTAAAAATCCTAAAACAAGAATAAGTAGTATAGGGGCTGGGGATTTAGCTTAGCAACATAAATGCCTGCCTTGAAAGCACGTGGTTGTGAGTTTGATCCCAGATACCAATTAAAAACAAAAAAAGAATAAGCAGTATGGAAGGTTGTGATGAAACGTGTTATGTTTGTGTTGTATTATAATTTATATCTCATGTAAGGCACATCAATTGTAAATCAAATTTTCTAGTTTCTAAGTCAAATAAAATATTTATCAATGGTAGGCAGATATGGACTGTTAGTCTAACGGAAAAGAGAAGGCAAATTTGTATCAGTAACTTCTCTTTATTTGTGTGCCAGCCCTGCCATAACAAAATGCCACACACTGATTAAAATATCAGTTAATTTTCTGAGTTCTGGAAGCTGGAAGTCTAAGATCAACGTGTCAGGATGTCTCAACCTGATAAAAAACCCCAGCTGACTGTGTAGAGTACTACTTTCTCTTTTTTACAAAGACACCAGTCATATTGACATGGGACCTTCTCACACGAACTTATTGTGTCATAACGATATCTTTAGAAGCCCTTCCTCAAAACAGAGTCATGTTCAGAGGTATAAAGTATTGAGATTTGAGCATATGCATTTTGGGGGGACACCAGTAAGCGCTATGTCCTTGAAAGCTTCTAAGTTAAGCAAGCACGTCAGTGGGTCTAACTTCTTTCCATGGTTGGGTGAACCATACACTTTCCTTTGTAATTCCGGAAGTACTTTTTTTTTTTTTTTAACGTGGATGGAACTCAGGACCCTGTGCTTGCCAGGCAAGTGCTTATACCACTGAGCTAAATCCCCGCTCCCTCACCTTCCTTTCTAATGGGTATGGGATATTTGTCAACTTGTCTGGACTGGGTTATTATAATTTCTCATTTTCCATATTAGCAGTGCATGATAATACTCACTACAAAGTAGATTCTGAAGAATCTCCTGTGCTCCAGACACACTTTTTTTTTTAACCTACATTGTGGAATAGTTGTCTAATTTCTCAATCAGTCATCCTGATCAACACTAGCTCAGGCCTGAATACAGACAGACAGGCAGACATACAGACAGACAGACAGACAGACAGACACACACACACACACACACACACACACACAGAGTTTGTATTTGACAATGGAGTAATGCTATGCACCCTTTATGTTATGGACCAGCAGTCAGACGATACGTGGTCCATGATGGGCAGTTCATGTCACATGGCAACTTGGTGTCCTCTGGTCAAGTGACTAGTTTCCACTAAGGCTAGCAGCATGTCAGGAAGAGAAGTTGTCTTCAGGGCTTTGTTCCAAACCCTGAGGGCCCCCACTGTGATTCACCTAAAGGGACCTCCCAGAAGCTTCGAACGGCTTTCCTATCTGCAACTGATACAACTGGATCTGCTGAATCCTAAGGTACAAGTGGCAGATAAACCTGCACCACAGCCTGCATGTGTTGCAAATCTTTCTATGGTTTTAGGCCCCACTTAAAACCAGCAGCTTTCTAAGTCACTTGGAGGCTAGAGTAACACACACAAGTGAGCAATGGTGTTGCTTCCAAAATCCACATACACTCTCTAGACTATTTGGGGAAGGGTCAGATGCAACACTTCTCCCTTTACCTTAGAAAGGACATCTCTGAATACCTCACACCACTGGACTCTTAGAGATTTCACTGAAATACAGGACTCTTGATTTTAATTTGGATCTTTTCCCCATCATTGACATGGAAATGCTTTATCAACAAGTCCGTATTAGTTTTTATCTCTTGCTTACTTTGCCCAATCAGCATAATGGCATTAATATAAAAGACCAGTGTGATACTCTGGAGAAGATAAATACAATCAAATCACTGTAGTGAGTATGACACAGAGGTGGATATTTGATAGACCTTTGAGATAGGGTGGTAAAGGTGAATTGTGGGCCTTGTCAGCTGAAAGCAAATTGCTTCCCTGAGGCTAAATGAATAGGTATGAAGGAAAAAAAAATTTTCAAAACCAACAGTGTATACGAGATACTAAACGTGCTAATTTAGTCAAGTAAGGTAACTATATCTGGTACAGAAACTGTTATTGGAGGCATGGTTTGATTAAGGAGACAATAATTCACTGTCATTCTCCAAGATCCATTTATCTTCTGCACAGGTCAAATGGTAAAGTTAAATGGAGATGTGGCAGAAACCACTACACCTACATTTTTCAATTAATTCCTAAGTAGTGGAATTAATCTTTGAAAATTTTCAGGTGTGTATTATTGTTATAGATTTACTGTATTCTTAGTGAATTAATTATAATAGTAGTCAAAATGTTAGTCATTAACTGGTGGGAGACAGGCAACCGAGGGCTATGTGAAAAATAGAGAAGTCATTATTAGTTGAGATCCATACAAGCTTGTGATTTGAAACTTTGAATCAAAAGAATGTAATATCTCTAAGTGTGCTAATATTGTCCAGACCTCATATAAAATTCAGACCATAAGTGAGCAGTTGGAAAAATCTGACATTTCAAAACAAGCTAGATGGAGACAACCATCTAAGTATTAAACAGGAATCTACTTCTTTCTGGCATGGGCTCATTTTCTTTGTAGAAGAGTGACCTCACAGGAAGGGAAGAGTATTCTTTGAAAGACTCAGTTAATCAAACAAAGATAACCTGAGATCTCTTCATGTTAATATCCAACTTACTGGCAACAATAATATAGGCCCCGATCATTGTAGAGATGGGGAAACAGACAGAATTCTACACATTTACCTTCCACTTATTAAAAGCATGATTTGTGTTTTCTTTGGGGATAGTTATGGACTTGAAAGACATTTTGGCTATACATTAGGACTCAACCTGGCTCTCCAGATGCCCAATTGGTAACTAAAATATAAAAGAATCTGGCTATCATTTTGTATTTTTTTGTTGCTGTAAATCTTGGGCAAAATCTCCTTTAAGCTCTCCATAGGGTTATGTTGATCATTTAGGGTGTATCTATCCAGGATCTGGTAGGACAAGATCAATAAACCTTGAATATACAGGATTTCGTCACACTTCAAGATGGAGGTCACCAAGGTAAGAGATTTAGAGGGACATTTATGCACACTCAGAAGATTCCAAACATTTTCCCAAACTTTGTGATCGCATAGCTTCCAGGAAAGCACAGCCCCACATGATGGAGAACAACCATCATATACAGAGCCAATCCTTTCCAGCCCTATTGTGATAACAAGACTGAGCTAAGAATCAAATGGACTTCAGCCATTGCTTAAAAACTGGCTTCCTGCCTTTGTAGGTGAATTGTTTTGAACTCTTGTATTGGAGTGTACCCACTCCATCTACTGAAGCTGAAATCTTTTTATATTCCCATTAACTTTTTAATTAATGAATTTTTTCTCCCTATAACTCTGTATTTTAGTTTTAATTTCCATTATTACTCAAAGCAAAGATCTACACTAGCTGGTAACACTAGGCAGGGATCTCTGTCTAACTTTTTATACCATAAGAACTCTCACTTCCCAGGTTATAGAACTGATTTGTACGCTAAATATATATACCTTAATTATGCATTCTCTATTGGTGCCATGACCACAAGATGGATTCAAAGAAACACTGGACCTACTGTGAGTCAGTTTTTTAAAAATAAAAACCTCCATTGATTATTAACTCCACAGGCTCCCACTCTTACTGGAGGATCAAAATGGTGATTTAGATCTCCTGGAATTAGTAATTAATTGCTAGTGTTCAGTAATTCTTCAAAAAGATGATAATTTCCTTTCATGCAGTGAATGATTAGCCTGATAAAAGGCTCTAGGTCTCTTTAGGGAAGAATGGGAAAAAGATTAACAACCTAACTTCTCGATAATATACTGTGATGCCTCCTCAATGGGATTTATTCTCCCCTTTATTTAAGAGTTTGAGACCTGCAAACTGACTTGAGTCTGGGAATTGGTTGAGATTTTCTGTAGATGTAATTTAAAGTAGATTTTTACTCAGTTTCCTGAATTTTTTCTGATTTTTATAAATCTGATAAATGTTTAGTAGGTTTTCTTTTTCACTTCTAGGAGAACCATGATGACTTTGCCAGTGCCATAGGTCTACATGCAGCAAATGCTCTGATCACTGCTTGCTGTCCACTGTGCTAAGTATGCCCACTTGTCTTCAGCAGTTGAGTGCTACCATTTGGATTCTTCTACCTTCTGGTCCAGGATTCCCTCATAACTGTCACAGGTATGTTTCCCAAGTAAATGAGTAAAGCCCCTAGTGTAACATCTGGCATACAGAGAACAAAATGATAGTCGTTTAAGACACTGATACTCATGATTCTACCTCTTAAAGTAGTAGTGAAGCCTGCTTTTCTAGACCCTCTCAGTGTGAAGAAGTAGATTTTATGTGGCAAATTCACTCCAGCATTGCCCTGTCTCTGAGCCTTTGAATGCCCTCATTATCAGTAAACCAAAGAACATCAGGCATCTCCACCTCATTCACTGGGCCATCTTTAGTTGCTGGATTTCAGCCTGCAACCAACTTAGTCCTTTTTGCTTTACTTCACAGCCCACAACATTAAAACCAGAATCTCTATTTGAATGTCCATACCAAGAAGCCAGGTATGTAGGTCTGTATTTCTTTCACAATCATTCCACAGTCTTAAAATCCACTGCCATGTCTGTTCCCCAGACTTCTGATTGTAAAAATTAGAACTTTCAGGAAGTTATTCATATGTGTAGCATACCTCCATTTAGGTCACACCACCACTAGTTTTTTGGATTCTAAAGAAATTCTTTTCAGGTCTGTAATATTCTGACCAAAGAGTTGTACAAGAAAAGTGGAGAAGATACCAAGGATTTACATTTAAAAAAGGTAGAAAAGAAATATGGTGTCAACAGTATGCACAGGTCAGTGGAATTCTCATAGCATGCGCTTCAGAGTGGGAGCAGCCAGTGGGCAGACTCAGCAGCCATGAGGGAGATACCAAAGGCCTTTGGAGCTCATATTCCTAGACTGCTTCTCTCCCATGTGTAAAAGGTATTTGAGATGGTTGTCCTATCGGAAATTCACTTGGACTGACATCAGATCTAAGATATCCTAATGAAGGCCCATGTATTTTCCTGGAATGTGTATATAACAAAATAAAGATAGCATTTTCTGCTTTATCTAGCCAGTCCCCTGTACAGAACTATCCCACTCCCCACAGGAACAAAGGTAAGAGCCTTCACAGTGCCCATCGGTAAGTTTGACATCTGCTAAATGAATAACTACTTAGTCCAAGAAAGAGGAAACTGCATACGCATAGGCTTTAAGGATGCAGTGGCAGTCCAGACATCCTGGGAACTCCCTGAACAACTTGTGTATGAATTTGTTTTGAAAAACTGGAGAAAGTGGAGTCTGGTATTCATGCTGCCTACAGGGATGGCAGAGAAAGATATCTGTACTCAGGCAGAATGAAGTGCTGCAAAAAACATGAAGCAATTTCCCTTTTGTTTTCCTTTTGTACAATCCAGGCTGCAGCCCTATTGGTTGATATCATCTAAAGTTGGGTTGAGACTTTGCCTATCAACTTGCTAGTGTGGATGCCAACCAACCCCCACTATAGACATCACATAGACACACCCAGAAGTGTGCTTCACTAATCTGCTATGCTTTTCCTAAACCACTCAAGACACCAGTTACAGCCACATATCTGCTACAATTCCGCCATTTCTAAGAGTACTTTTTTTTATCTTACAAGGAGTAAGATAATTTTAATTTATTTTCTTAAAATCTATGCTCTAATCCTGACTTTGCTCTTCACTTAAATGTAATAACCATCATTTTATGATCTATAGTTTTAGAAGAGCTATAGATAATTAAAATTTGGTTAAAAATTAACATCTGTCTTCCACATTTTCCCAGGATTTTTTTTTGAGAACGCTTTTCATTAGACCAAAATATTTTTTTTTTCTGATCAGTTATATTACCCAATTTGCTCTCTGTAAAGCTTTATATGTAAGGCTTTATGTATACCCATGCCCTTATTTATACTAATGTTTAAAAGACGTGCAAATACATATCTCTACTAGGTCTTTTTCTTAGCTGTTGATGGATGTCTATATAGTTAAGTATAGTAGAGTATTTTCTTATGGAAAATCTTCAGGCAACTCAACATATTAAATATCTAGACTTGAATCCATTTTATTGTCTCCACACCTGTCCTTTTGAATGTTTCACAAGAAAAAAATTCTAAATGTAAAATAATCTTTTTCTCATAACATTCCAGTGCAACTATTCATTAATATATAGTTCAATAAATATACAAAATCTCTTCTCCTATCCCTGCCAAAATTTTTCCACAGTCTTATCATTTTCTGTTTATTTATTAATATCATCTCTTTTCCATATCCTCTGCTCTTCCTACCTTCTTCACAGAACTCTATTCTTACCTGAACTCT
>PVJX010015700.1:0-41970 GCA_004027295.1 Dolichotis patagonum
ATTTGTTCCTTGTCTTCTCTTTTCCTCTTTCATTCCCTGGGCTCCATGAACACAGCAATTTTTGTTGTAACTGAAAGAGATAACAATTGACCCTCTTTTAGGGGCTTTATGATCAGTACCTTCTGCCAGGAATGTTTGTGCCCTGAGTGTTCCCATACATCATTTCTTTACACCATTCGCTTTTCTACTCAGTGTTGCTGATCATAGGTGACTTCCCTGAAAACGAAGCTCAATACAACTTTTTACACAATTTCATCTTTCTTCAAAGCACTGATTAGATTTTAAAGTATTATTTTTTTATTTGTTTATTGCTGGTCCCCTCTGCACAATGCAAGCATTATGATGACAGAAATTTGAATTGTTTACTACTACTGTTACATGTATCACTTTAATCTAGAACATCTAGATATGTTATCTAGAACATCAAAGATACTTTTTAGACCTATCTTTGATCTAGAACAATGTTGAAAACATAACTGACTCCCAATGGATATATGTATTATATATATATTCAGACAGTTCATAGTTTTCAAAGGTTTCAAGGGAGGGGGAAACATAGATATTTGTAAAAGTTTTTTCAACAGATTAAATTAGCTTTACCAAGGCAGATATAGGACCAGAGTGTGCAAATTACTTACTTATAATGGATACTTACTTACTTATAATGGATAGATTAGTTTGGTTATTTTATGCAGCTTTATAGAGTCAAAAAAAAGGTAACAAAGTACTGGTAGGATGTGTGAAAAAGTAAATAGTCTTCAATGTCAAGAGAATGTCATGAGAAGGATGTTATCAAAGAGAGACTGGATTTTAATTTTTTAAACAAGTATTTGGATTAAGTATGTGTTATAAACTTTCCTGTTATAACTAAATCCTGCAGGCTGTATAATTTATTAAGAAAAATAATTTCTGCTTTTGGTTCTGAAAACTAGAAAGATCAAGATTGCAAGGCCGCATATGAAGAAGTCCTTCTGGGTGGTGGATTCAACAGAGTGCCAGGGTGGTGCAGGGTGTCACATAGAGTAAGAGCAAATGTGCTAACTTGATTCTCTTTTCTTCTTTTAGTAAAGCCACCAATTCAAATATGAGAGCCTAACCTTCAAATGTGAGAAGTTAACCTCCTCTAAGACTTCTTCTAATCCGAATTATCATTTAGCAGTGACATCTCTAAGTGTCATTAATTATGTGAGATCATGTGGTTTTTGTCTTTCTGTGCCGGGCTTATTTCACTTTAACATAATGTCCTCCAGTTTCATCCATGTTGGTTTACGAGTCTTGCTCATTATCAGTGAGGAACTATTGTTAATTAGTGTGTCTGGTGTGTATATCACGTGCACACATTGTGTAAACATGGTTTTAAGCACTTGAATATCCAAACCTTTAAAAGCTGCAGCATTAAAATGGATAGCCAAGGCCTCAACTAATCATGAAATAAACCCCAATTATGCTTAAGGTCATATGGAGATGAAAACAACATCATGAGCTCTAATAACAGGTGGGCACATATAGCATGAGGTGTTTCCCTCCAGCAAGCGAAGTAGAGAAAATTGTAGGAAGAAAACAGTAATCTTCTCGTCATCTATTCCTATGCACAAAGTCTCTCAGACTTAGTTTTGTTACAGTTTTGTTGGTCATTCTTATTTCCTGTTGAGAAAAGAAGCCAAACAGTGATTGGACTGAATTCAGGTGAGCTTCCCAGAATTTGATGTGATTGTTAATAAACACTCTATTTCCCTTCTCCTGTGCTGCTATCAGGTCAGTGTCCTAGAAAGTCAGTTAGCTAAATACTGTTTCAGAGCACATTCGGGCTTTTCCTATATAAATACCAATTGTTGATGTTTTCTTCCCTGTGGATGGAAAAATTTTTAGGTGTCTTTAGATTTATAGAACCATTCTGTGTATGTGTGTAGAGGGGTTGGCATGGGGAGAAAGGGAGGGAAACTAACAATTTAGGTCAAAACCTAGTGCTTGTGTAGTTGAAAAAGCACTTCAGTGGGAAGGTAACAACAACCCCAGTCATGCTTTACAGTGAAAAATAGAGGAGATGACTAAGAAGAATGGGAACACTATTAGAAGTGGTGCTGACAAGGAGTAAGAGCTTTACAGGCAAGGAGGAGATAGATGAAAATAAATTGCTAAGTCAAAAAGCGTCTTGGTTAAGCTTTCTAATTTGAAAATAGAAAAGCTTTGAATTTTTTTCTTCAGAAAATTTTTGGCATCTTTTCATCCATTAATGTATTGTTGACTTTTTCTTCTTTCCACGTAAGATGCATAGAAAAGTTTAAGCATGCATACAGGATTACAATGATGAAAAGCACGGTGCATAGCTGTGGTTTTTAATGTGTGATTTCTGGACCAGAAGTATAAGAAGCTCCTGGGAAATTCTTATGAAAGCAGATTCTCAGTCTTCTTCCAGATGTACTGAATTAGCAATTTGGGGAGTGGGATGGCTACTCTGAGCTTTAATAAAAGGTGATCGAGTGAATTTAAATGCATGTCAACATTTGAGAACCATTGGTACAGTGATTAAGAGCATGTCATTTGGAGCCAGATGGCTGTATTATTTAGGGTAGTTGTGTTGTTCTTTGCTGCATGTAAAAGAGTAGCAGCAGCAAATTCACAGTGTTGTAATGAACACTGAAACCTAAAATCTTTAGAACAGTGCTTGGCCAGGGTAAGTGCTGTGAAGCATATGAACAACAACAATAATAACAGATACTTTTTATTGGTTTTATTTTTTTAAACAGGAATTGGTTTTATTTTTTCACAATGCATAGCAAAGTTTCCTATTTACCACATATTTTCTTCTAATATCTTAGAGTTATTTTCCATGGCTCAAGGCAGTATTTCTCAGCATGTGCACCGTGGATCATTTGCATCATCACCTGAGGTGCTTATTAAAATGCAGATTCTCAAGTCCCAACTATATCCACTGCAGAGATCAGAAATTCTCTAGTGATACTTCTGCATGCTAAAATTTCCAAACCACCACCCTTGGATAACAAAGACTATTATCGTCATTTTTCAAATGGCACATAAGACCCAGGGATAGCCTATGTTTCAGAAGACCCAGAATTAGACATAATAACTAAATTTCTGATTCTGTGTTATATTTAAAGACTCCTTTCCTCTATAGTTTTATATGTTGTACTGGGAATTTGATCTGGCTTATGTTACTTTTTTTCCCTGAGATCCAGCATTATTTTACCTAAGAATAACATTTACCTTGTAAATATAAGTTTATCAAGAACAGTGAGTTCCAGGAAAATATATCCAGACCATTACCCATCACTCAGCTGCACCTGTTTTAGCTGTAGATTACGTATCCAATAACTTCACCCTTAATTTACAGATGGAGCCAAAGGACTCAAAGAGATTGAGGAAGCTATAAAAAGTCATTTTCTTATGTAATAGAAGAACCAGTTAAACAGATATCCCAACTGACAATCTAGTGTCCTTTCAGTATATCACACTGTATTAATCTTTGCTTTTAAAAATAACTTAAAACAGCATTTAAACACTAAGAAAAATAATCCCACTGATACCTCTTACATAAAATCTCAGCAGTTTTTGATTTTCTTTTCATTCTTTTCACTTCAAGATATGCCAGAAGCACATCTTTCTTTTCATAGTTGTGATAGATCAGTCACATGACAACTAATAACTCATAACTCTATGACATGTTTCTTCTTTATCCATGCAAATTTGTTCTAATGCAATTAGATTGATTTTCAAATTGTAAGGAAAAGGCTTGGGCTTTTTCACACAGAGCTACAGGTCTTGTATCCATTGTTCAATTAAAGCCAAGCTCCTACATGGTATAAATGTGAATTTAGACAACTTCTTTCTTGATTTTGAGGCCTGACAAGGATATTCATCTACATGTACAAATTATGTTTATGTAATTGATGGGAGGAGGATATGAATTTCAGGCTCATTTCTTATCTTGATTATTTTATAAAATGATTTCCTTTTGTCTTTTCTCTTGGCACTTTTCATATTACATAGGAACTTCAGAATATTGTACTTTTTCATTCCTCTTTCTTGTTACGAACAGAAGATTTGTAATCTCAGTCCTTTATACACTTCTCCTACTACCTACACTTTCTTCCTTTTATATTTAGCTAGTTCATTACCACTTACTATCTAGTTAATCACTCTTCATTTGTTAGGTTTCAGCTCAGTTGCCATATCCTCAGAGAATCTGTCTTTCATTTTATCACTTTATGTAGAAAGCTCCCTGTCCAGTACCTTGCACTCTATCACTTCCTAGTGGTTTTATTTATTCACAATATGTAATTATCTTATGTGTTTCTTTTCCTTTTTATTTTTCTACCTACTTGAACATGAGGACCAGGTGAGCAGATGATGAGCTTATTTTGCCCCAGTGCCTGGTATACAGTAGAGGCTCAGTGAATATTTGTTGAATGTTTATATGTCTTATGTGACTTCTGTGAAAGTCTCTATTCTACTTTCAGTGCTGTGTGTGTTAAATCTTGGCTCGTTATAGAGCCGTTTCTGGATTATTCTCTTAATTGATGGATTTAAACACAGAGATGGGATTCTGTACCTGTTCAGTTACTTTGACTCTAGGTCTATTAAATGATCAAGTTTTCTAGAGTATTTGGACCTGGGTGCCTTATATCAATTGAACCTAGATTTCCTAGAGCATTCTGGACTTTAATGTATCCTGTTCCAAACCATGTGCTTTCTGGTCCTTTCTGGCTAGGGTGGCTTTTGAGATCTTGAAATGTGGCTCATGTGAGGTGGTAAGTCCAGTGAATACAAAATACACATAATAATGTTTATATTGTTTATTTACTGAAATGGTAATCACTTGGATATATTGGGCCAAATTGAATATAGTATTAAAATTAGTATTATTAGTTTTATTTTTTCTTTAAAACTTTTATTTTTAAATTAAATTATATCTTTTGTTAGTATTAGAAGTTGAACTAATATCTTTGCTCTGAGACACATCCCTAGCTTATTATTTTATTTTTTACTTTAAAGCAGGGTCTCACCAAGTTACTCAGGCTGGGCTTGAATCTGTAATCTTTTTGCCTCAGTCTCCCAGAGTGCTGAGATTACAGACTTGTGTTACCAGGCCTAGTTCTTTGAACTTTTTAAATATGCTGCTGGAACACTGAAAATTAATTACATGGATCATATTTGTGTCTCACATTGTATTTTTTGAGCCACCTTGCCTTAGAACCATCTAACTCACCCCAGTTATAATGTAATGCAGGCTGAAAGGGGTTGCTGGAGTATACTGAAGGGCTGTGAAGTTTCAAGAGCCTTTCACAGTCCTCTCTTCTCCTCTTAGATTGTACTGGGGGTGGGGGAGAACTGGCACTTATAGGTAGGTGCTGCTCCAGTACAACCTGAGGCTGAGATAAAGTTTAAGTCCCAAGACACAGAAACCTTAAATATATTGCCAGTGTCACACTTGCTTTAAAATAATGCTGGGACCAGTATCCAGCCTTTCATTTATTATTATGCTGTCATTGGTTTACTTTTAGAAGGACATACTATGAAAAGTATATCCTCTTTTTAAAAGTTAGATACCACCAAATTTTAAAGAAGTGTTGATAAATTAGGTAGATTCTCTAAAAACATCAATGAGGAAATTACACTTTAGTCTTTAGATGGCTAAACAAATGGGAAGTCATGGTGTATACTTTGGCAGATTAAATGAGCTCCTTGGTAACCAATGTTCATACACTATAATAGAGCATTAAAGTGGATTGACCTTTACTTATCATAGGAGCACACACTGTTTGAACAAAATTTGAACAAAAAATTGGATGTGAACATGAAATCTGCCTGTAAGTAAATACAAACGGAATAACTGTTCTTTACATAGCAATGAAACCTACTTGGAGACCATGGGCTGTATTTTTGGGAAATTGGTTGCTAAAGATTCTAAGAATCCTCACCACAGGCATATCAGTCAGTCTTCTCTTGGGTAAGGAAATAGTTTTGACTAAAAAAGTCATGATCATGACATTCTAGTTCATTTATTAATTCAGCAAATATTTAGTGAGAATTTATGTGTCAGTCATGTTCTAGGTACTCAAGATACTACAGTAACTAAGGTACAAAAAGATTTTGCTCCTTTGGAGTTTAAATTCCAATGTTTAACTATTACTATTGTTTGATATGGGTTGTCCCCCAAAAGTTCATTCCCTGGAAGCTTGGTTCTCAATGTGGTGGTGAAAATCTTAAGGGGTGTGACATCTACCCTCATGAATGGATTAACTTTGTCTCTTCAGAGAGGAACATGTTTTAGCCACATGCAGTGGCAAAAGCTTGTAATCCCAGCACTCTGAGAAGCTGAAGCAGGAGAGTGACAAGTTGGAGCCCAGCCTGAGAAACTTAGTGGCTTAGCAATATTTTGTCTAAAAATAAAAACAAAAAAAGAGCTGGTGATGTAGCTCAGTGTGAAAGCCCTGAGTTCAATCCCCAGCACCCCCACCCTCACTCCTACCCCCACCTCAATTTCAAGCAATGGGACTGGATTCGTTGCTATTAAGAGTGTATCAGAATACAAGAGGTGGTTTGATCCCTCCATGGTCATGTGACCTCTCTCTCCCACACACTCCCAAACACTAGTTCTGACCTAGGCAGAAGGCTTTCATCACAGGCCAGAATTATGGAGGCTACCTGATTTTGGACTTTTAGTCTACAAAACTATGTGCTAAATAAGCCTATGTTCTTTATATATTATCTAGTGCCAGATATTTTGTTACGGCAACACAAAACAGAAGGCAGGTATTCTCTCAATAGGGAGAATAATATATAAACAAAGTACATCTAAACAGCACTTTTTTGGAAGGCCATGAGTGACATTTTTGTTGGCAATTAAAATTACTATGATATTTTCTATTTGTGCCTTTTGTGGGAAACTTGAAAATGAAAACACTGATGGGAAATGTCCTTACACACAACACTAGGTATCTACATTATTGATCTGAAAGAGTGTTAGAAGGTGCTCTTAAAAATTCCTTAATGTGCTTCAAATAAAATAAACTGTGTCAAGGGATACTTAATAGATGGGGGGGGCCTTGGGGAACCTGTCCAGCTCTTCCCTCTGCTGGGATATTACAACTCTAGCTAGACAGAGGTCCTAGTTTTTATCTATCAAGTCTAGCAACTCCTTACCAGAATGACTTCCTTTCGCACTCAACACAGATTCCAGATTCCCTCTTTCTCTTTGGCATTCTCCATAGTCCAAGAGTTGCGCCCCTCGGACACAATCTGTTCACTACATATCTTTATTTCCATAAGGTCTGCGACTTCTCCTCCATCCTGGCCCCCAAGAAGAGCTTCCTGATGGCTTTTTACCCCTGAAAGCTTAGCCGGTAGATGTCTCCATTACTCCCTCATAGCCGAGACCAACCTCAGCAAGTAGATGTCCATCATTTCTTTCACTGACAGCAACGAAGAGGATTTAATAACCTGTCTAAAAATGAGCAGATGCTCTGGAGAAAGCACCTCCATCCTACGCCCCTTCCTTCCAGTTTCAGTGGGAAATGCAAACTGCTCCCTACTCCCTCTTTTCCACGCGAAAGCGAAGGGTGATTTAAGGAAGCGTGGACGACGCTGTCCTCCTCCTCTGTGCGCTCAGGTTTCCTGCGCTCAGCGCCGCCACCAGTCCCCTCCCGCCACCCCCGCGCGTTTCCCAGTCGTCAGAACGCGAGTGGGTGACAGAGCTCGGGCGCCGCTGCCGCCCCCGCCCGCCGCCCGGATTCAGCACTGGACAGAGCCCGCCCCGCCCCGCCAGCGATTGACACGGAAACAGACCAATGAGGGTGCAGGACGCCTCGCGGCCGCCCCGCACGGCTGTGGTTGCGGCAGAGCCGGCTCCTTAACCGGCGCTCCTCCAGCGAGCGGGCAGCGGCGCTGCGGTTCGTGGCTGCGATCCACCCGCTGCCCGGCGCTCTGGGCTGCACCGGCGCGAGCGTCTGCACCGAGCCTGGCCCCGGGCGGCTCCTGCGCGCTCTCGCTCGCGGAGCAGGCGCCGGGCGCGGCGGGGAGGAGCCGGGCGGGCGAGCATGGAGCGGCGACCGCGGCGGGCGCGCGGGCAGCAGCGGCAGCAGCGGCGGCGGCGGCGGCTCCCGGATGCACCTCAATGAGCGCGGCGGCGGCGGCGGCGGCGGCGGCGGGCAGAGACCAGGCGCGCTCCCTGGGCGCCGGGCGCGGGGATGTGACCCGCTGGCGCGGGGCTGCGCGGCGCACCGTCCCGAGCCGCCCGCGGCATTGCCACAGGTGATTCGAGTTCCCGTGCCGGCGGCGTAGCCCTCTGCACCCATCGCGAAACGGTCTTCTTTGAGTCCTTTGGGACCCGGTGCCGTCTGCGGGAGGGGCTGGGACACCCCGGCTCGCCCGGAAAAGTCTCACTGTTGGTAGACCGACCACCGGAATTTAAAAAGTGACTGCCCCGGTCGCCGCCTCTCCGGCCGCGAGCCTGAGCCTGAGGAGACATGGCTTGCCCTTTCCTGCTCTGCCTCCTGCTCGCTCAGCCGGGCGTGGGAGCGGTCGGCGCCAGCCACGACCCCCCGGGACGGCCGGATGCCCCGCGGGAGAGGACCCCGAGGGCCAGGCAGCACGCCCCGCAGGCGGCTCGAGCCTCCGCCCCCGACCCCTCGACTCCCTGGAGCCGCTCCGCCGACGGCACCATCTTGGCGCAGAAGCTCGCCGAGGAGGTGCCCACGGACGTGGCCTCTTACCTCTACACCGGGGACTCCCACCAGCTGAAGCGAGCCAACTGCTCCGGCCGCTACGAGTTGGCCGGCCTGCCGGGGAGATCGCCAGCCCTCGCCAGCTCCCATCCCTCCCTGCACGGAGCGCTGGACACACTGACACACGCCACCAACTTCCTCAACATGATGCTGCAGAGCAATAAGTCTCGGGAGCAGAACTTGCAGGACGACCTGGAGTGGTACCAGGCGCTGGTGCGCAGCCTGCTGGAGGGGGAGCCCAGCATCTCCCGCGCGGCCATCACCTTCAGCACGGAGTCCCTGTCCGCGCCCGCCCAGCAAGTCTTCCTCCAGGCCACGCGAGGAGAGAGTCGCATTCTGCTCCAGGACCTGTCCTCCTCCGCCCACCACCTGGCCAATGCCACGCTGGAGACGGAGTGGCTCCATGGCCTCCGGCGCAAGTGGAGGCCCCACTTACACCGCCGTGGTTCCAACCAGGGGCCCCGGGGCCTGGGCCACAGCTGGCGGCGCAGGGACGGGCTCAGCGGAGACAAGAGTCACGTCAAATGGTCGCCACCATATCTGGAGTGCGAGAACGGGAGTTACAAACCCGGGTGGCTGGTCACTCTTTCCTCTGCCTTCTATGGGTTGCAGCCTAATCTGGTTCCTGAATTCAGGTAGGGAGAAGAGAAAAGGGCAAAAAGCAAAACGGTCCTTCCGGTTTTGCGGTAGGGCTCGCTTGTGTGGAAAGAACGCTGTGTGTGACAGTTGTCTCCCTGCCTCAGAGCAGAGACCCGGGGCGAGGGACGCTCCAGAAGAGCCCCCCGTGCTTAAGGGCCGGAGCACTCCACATCTGTTAGCTGCAGGCACCCAGAGAAAGCCTTTCACTTAGCTGAGGGACAAGAAACGGGAGCACTGGGTAGAGCTCAGCTGCTCGTATATGCTTCCCTCCAACCCTGGGGATAACAAGGAAGGGAGTTCCCCGTTAGGGGGTGCCACTGAACTTGGTGAGCTTGGGGTGCACCTGCTCAGTGAACAGGCAAGCATCAGATGACTGGAGAGCAGGAGGAAGAGCGTTCCTCCTGTCTGGCACTTCGAGGTAGCTTCTGCCAGCTTCCAGCACTGTCTGGGGCACCAGTCTGTTGTTTGCCAACTACCACAGTGTATAATTAAGCCTGTGCTGTCCCCTGGGCAGTTCTTGCGGCTCATCAGTGAGTCACTCTCAGTGGCCAGCTGTCTCCAGCATACAGACGTGGCGATTTGGTCAGTGTGTGCTTTTTATTTGGCGTCCCCTTCTCCCAGTCGCTCTTCCCTTCCCTGCTGCCATCTTTCTTCAGCTCCCTATGGCTTATCTAAGTGTCCTCCAGCCCCTCACATGCTATACGTATAATGAACCTACTTGTGTTGTCTTAGGGAGGGAGGGATCAGTTCTAACTGAATTCACTCAGGCAGCTTGAAGGGACCTGAAACAGTTCTGTATTTGCTGCCTGGAGGTACAGTGTGGTATTTGACCAAAGCGGAGAATTCACAAATTTGCAGTTTGTAATTTCTGCCTTGAAAAGTGCCTGGCCTGTATGGTGAGGAACTTTTAGAAGCAGCTTTTAAGAATGGATGTGAAGAAGAAGCAATAAGGAAAGGGAGGAACCTCAAGAGAGGTTTTAAAGAGGGCTGCAGATTGATTGGGATCCTCCCCAATTCTCATGATGGGAAGCTCTGGAAAGAAGGACCTGAAGGGTTGAGTTTCCTCTGTACCTCTTGGGAACCTGGGTAGAAGTGAGGAAACTTTGCATGGGGGTTGTTTGGTTTAGTTTTGACCTGGCATAGCAAGAATGGGATATGGAACTATTGAAAGATATCAGGGCAAATACTGTGTAGGCAAATGGAGAGTCATAAGGCTGTGTGTGTGTGTGTGCGTGCGCGTAAAATGTCATTTACTGCTGAATGGCCTAAAACAAGTTGTGTAAAACCTCCCTGGGCCTCAGCTATGTATTTACCAAATGACAGAACTGAACTTGTGTATGGGGACACACAGTTTTATAAAATCTGTAGCTTTAATGCTGGCAACACTTGAGAAGGCATAAATGAAAAGCAACCCCCTTTGATTCTTTATGACTTCACTGTGTGTGTATGGTGTCTTTAAAGATTCTGTCTCAAACCAGTGTAAGTTTTCTACTTTTAGGATAATCTTATTTCCTCCTGATTCCTGCAGGATCCTATTAGAGCTGAGCCTGACTTTGAATCTTTGCCATATCATTTGCTCAGGAGAAAGATCAGCAGATGTCATTCATTGTTACTAAACTGTGGCCTTTAGATGAGCCTTTTCAGGAAGGCTCTAGATAGAAGGCTCATTGACTCTATCTATCTATCTATCTATCTATCCATCCATCCAACATTTACTATCAGATGCTACTGATTTGCATTCACTCTTTAGACAGATCTTTAGAATAATCCTGAATTAGATTTTATTATTGCCTCTATTTTACAGAAAAGGAATCTTGAGCATGGGCTGAGGGGTTAAACTTCTTGCCTAAGTTTGTACAACAGTTAAATAGTAGAGCCAGGATTTAATCTCACATCATACCTTTCTGAAAGTGGCTTAGGGGTGCTGCATGAACATTAGTGTATTTTTCTGGGTGTGGTGGTAAATGTCTGTAAGCCCAGGCACTCAGTACACTGAGGCAGGATGATAGCAAGCTTGAGGCCAGCCTGAGCAGCTTAGTGAGACTCAGTCTCTGAATAAAAATTTAGAAAGGCTGAAGATACAGCTTTAATGGGAGAGTGACCCTGGGCTCAATACTCACTATAAAAAAAGAATATATTTTCATATACTGGGGATGAAAACCATTTATTTTTAGAACTCTTTCTCTTAAAGATCAGAAAGCATAGGTTACCTAAATGAAGTCAGTGCCTTCTTCCAGCGTGGTGAAAGGCTGAGGCAGAGTCTGGGTTTGGGAAGGCTAAGGTGCTTCCTACACATTCTTTGATGACAATTCAGTCAATTGTTGGCAAAGTCCAAACCCAGGTCACTCAGTGTGTGGCTTGCTGAAGAAGTGGGGTTATCTTGACAGCCACAAAGAGCAGAGTTAGTGCTCCTATGAATGCTTTTGTCCTTGTCCTCTGCCCCTCCAATATTATATTGAAGACGTGCACAGACTTTAATCAATCATAGGAACTAGAAGAGATCCTACAGGGATCAGATACTTCTATCTGTCATTTCATAAAGAAACAGCCTGAAAAAGGAAAAGTGACTTGTCCCAAAACTCACATATCAAGTTGGAGCAACAACAGAAGTAGGACAGGGGCCTTTGTTTCTGGGTCACACAGTTGTTAAGCATACACCCCACGCCTATGTCTGTGCCTGTCTGAACTTCCACATACAACCCATGAGATATGGGGACATATCTTATTCTTCATCATTTTCTTTTAGGACAAAAAGGAGGAAACTCCCCACAGATTATAGCCACTGAATCTTGTTTTTTTGCTTTTGAGCTGGGGAATCAAGTCCAGGGGCCTCTACTATTGAGCTACATTCCCATTTCTTTCTTCTTTATTGTTACATTTTCTTTTTTTTTTAAATTAGTGTGTTTTTCCAATACAGAGTAGTGATGTTCATTTTGGCAAATGGTACATGCAGGTAACATGTCTTGATCATTTTTGATCCCTTTATTCCTCTCTTCCTTTCTTCTTTCTTCCCCCAATCCCCTGCTCCATCTCCAAAAGTCTGCCCTCTTATTTCCCAAACTTGCCTGTCTTCCCTTCCTTCCTTTCTTCCATCCTTCCTTTGTATTTAGATTTCACAAGGAAGAGAATATTTAACTTTGTCTTTGACTTAGTTTGGTTAGCATTATAGTCTCAAGTTCCATCCATTTTCCTACCAAAGAAATGCTTTTATTCTTTATGACCAACTAATATTCTTTTATGTGTATATGCCACATTTTCTTTTTCTAATTTATTTTCTGATGGGCACCTAAGCTTTACCCGGAGACTGTTAATTGAGCTGCTATAAACATGGGCTTGTAATGATAGGGCTTTGCTGTGCTGTTCAGGGCTGGCTTTGAAACTGCTCTGTAGCTCCAGATCTTCCTGTTTTGCCTTCCTAAGTGCTGGAAGCACAGGTGTGTGCTACCACAGCTGGATTCTCTTTTTGATTTTAAGACAAGGTCTTGCTGAGTTGCCCAGGCTGGCCTTAAATTTGCAAGCTTCCTGCCTCAACTTCCCAAGTAGCTGGGATTGTAGTATAAACATGTGTCACTGCACCAGGCTCCTTTGTTGACTCTTTAAGAAAAGGAGTATATTATTTATTTCACACATTTGAGGATATTTGAGTATTAAAGGGGGAACTGTTTTGTTGTTGATGTTCATCATCCAAGGTGTGCATTCTAAAATTCAACAACATAAGAAAATAATATTAGACAGCCATTGTAGAAGGGTAAGCCTGAAATGACTTTTTTTTTTGCAAACACAGAATCCCTCCTGATTACTCATGATTTTAATAGTGTTTTAAGCATGTAGAGCACTATTGGCAAAAAAAAGGTACTTGTAATAAAAATCTATTGATAATGATTTGCCTAAGGAAGAGAAAAAGTGAAACTTTATAGCTAGAATTTCCACTTAAGATCATTTAATATTTTCCCAGATCTTATGTATAGGATTCAGGCATTTAAATTATATTATTTTTAAGCAAATATATATGCATAACATGGAGTTCAAAAGTAATGTGGAGAACTTTGTCAGCTATCTTCTTACATTACTGTTTAATTACTGTTTATCACTATAAAAATCACTCAGAAGAAAAACTTCTCTTGGGTTTCGGAGTGACACAAGTATTTTAAAATGTAAAACTTTGCATAAGGCATAAGTAGAAGGTTTATTATTCATTTTTTCTTTAAATAAGTGGTAGTGATTTCTCTTTAACTAAATGACTCTTGATCCTCTCATGGTAGACTGATAGTAAAAATATTTTAGTTCTCATTTTTCTATCTTAGCAAAAGAGAAAGAATAATAAAGGTACACTGTATAGTATTTTTACTTAACACATTGAATTTTCATGTATAGCGTTTTCTTTAAGGTTAGATTTCTCTGGTTTCCTAGTGATTTTTGTTTGTGGAATGTAAAGTACTGCAGAGTTGGATCTCATTTTCCTAAGCGCATAAATGTCTTTCTGGTGGTGTTTGAAAGTATTCAGTGCCTTTGATGAAAAGAACATAATTAAGTGTTTGTTGAATTTGAATAAAGATGAGGGTTTTTTTGGAATTAATTCTTTCTTGATGAGTTGAAAGAAACTGTGGACTTCATTTGGTTTCATCTTCTCATTCTTCAGTAGAGGGAACTGAGACCCAGAAAGGTAAAGGAATTTCATAGAAGTGGTACGGGTTTTTCATGATAGGTTAGAATTAAATTAAACTAACATTTATTGAGCACCTATTATATGTTAGATGCTGTGTATGTATATATATATATATATATATATATATATATATTTAATTCTTAGAATTCTCAGGTAGTCACAACTTTAGAAAAGTTGAGCAAACTGCCCAAGGTAATAGAGCTAATAAATTAGGGAGCCTAAATCAAATTTAGATTGATCTATGAAGTAGTGATTTTCTTTCCATTACCATATGCTATTTTCTACTTTTTGATTTCCCTGATTTTGTTTTCTCCCTTTAACAAAAATATAAGATAGTATTGGTGTAAAGAAAGCAACACAATTGGTTAAAATAAGTAAAATAGGCTTATTATTATTATTTTTTTTGGCCACTCATAGAATTAAATACGTTGGGCAATGAGAAGACTATAGATTTGAGATAGAACTTTGTCAGTTTTTTTTTTCTGGTTGACTTCTGTTTTCTGTGTGGAAATCAGGTTCTGCATAATTAAAATGTGAACACGGGCTTGATGTTGTCTGCATACAAATTTATCTCTGTTCTGTGTGTTCTTACATGGCCTAACCCAAAGATCAACAAGTAGCTTTGGACAAAAAGTGGATCCACAGTAATCCAGTACTTATAGAAATGGTACTGGAGGGAGCAATATCAGACCCGGTGTCTGGCTTTTGAATGGTTTTTACTCATGGAACATTTACAGAAAGTATAATCAATCTGTACTGAATTATGTATAGACCAGTGGGAACTAGAACTTTATTCTAAAATAATCAACATGATCTGAGTTTCTAGATCTTCAAAGAGCCGCTGAAACTTGCTTAAACTCAATATGAGGTAATTCCACATATTTCTACACAAAGGAATGCAGTATGCCTCTATAATTTCCCTAAAGATAATCGATATTGAGACATTAGGAGTTCCTTACTCTTAAAAACAATCTGTTTTCACTTTTCCTCTACAGTTGGCTTTAAAATTTCAAAAAAGAGCTACTTATTGTGGTGCAGCAGTGGTACAGTATTATCTTGTCATTTTCTAGAATATGCTTTTGGGAGCAGAATTGGGATTTCCAAGACTGCTAAATAAATTACAAGAGTATATGACTACTTTCTAGAGAGGGAATTGGTGCCCTCACTAGACTGATTTTAGTCTCAACTTCTGAACAAACCAAATCTTCTTTCCGTTTCAGAAAGGCAGCCATTTGTCCCACTCTGTCCAGGTTTCAAGTCTGTCCTCCTTCAGTTTTCAGAGTGCTATTGAATTCAACATATGCTGCATTTATGATTAGTTTCAATATACCAGCATGCCGAGAAGCATAATGTTAACATTAGCTTGAATTTAGTCGGGAGAGCAGCATTTTGGCTCTGTTCTCTTTCTTTAGTTCTGGTTTGGTGGTTTAAGGGTTATTTAAGCTGAATTACTAATATGGCATTCTGGGGTTTGGATTTTTGATAACTTTGACAGCTTGATAGTTACTGTGTATAAATAAGCAGTTCACTGGTGCTGTTTCAGAGACTTTGGACCCAAGAGTATTACTAAGCTCTTTCCAAGCACAGCAATATCACATACATCAGTGGGGCTTGTTTTGCTGGTCTTTTAATTTACCTTCTTTTAAGCTTTAAGGAACAACTCATCTCTATGTAAAATTTCCACTTTGGCTGGCCATTTACTCACTCAACTAATCTTTCTTATACAGGAAAAAAAAGCCCCTCATCTATAAAAGTATTTAGAGCTGAGTGTACTGGCACATACCTTTAATTAGGCACTCTGGGAGGCTGAGGCAGGAGGGCCAATAGGTTTGAGTCTAGCCCGGCAATTTAGCAACTTTGTGAAACTCTGTTTCAAACAAAACAAAACAAAACAAAATGGCATTAAAAAGGTCTGAGACGTAGCTTAGTATGGAGGGCCTGAAATATCACAAAAGTCTTTCATACCCTGTTGTTTCCTTCAATGGCAAAACTAGTGAATGTGTCATGAGTATATTTCTTTTGTATACCTAAGAACATAACAGCGCCTTAAAGTAGACATAGGATACATCGAATTTTCATAACCTTCATTATAAACAGAGTTTATGGGAAATACAGATTAGCTCAAATGTGATTTAATTTCAAGATAGGAAATTTTTTTCAAATGAAAATCCAGTTGGTTCAAGAAGGCAGTCTTTCTCCACCCATGCACATACCTGTATATTAACATGACAGACTGAGATCCAGTTTTTACTCACTGAAATATCTTTTGTAACTCTGTTCCATTTAAAAATACAACTAAGATGCTGGGCATGCTGGTATATTCCGTAATTCCAGCACTTGAGAAACTGAGATAGGAAAATCGCCACGAGTTAGAGGCCAACCTGGGCTACATAGTGAGTTTGAGCTGAGGTAGGAAAATTGCCATGAGTTAAAGGCCAACCTGGGCTACATAGTGAGTTTGAGAACAGCCTGCAATCCTGAGTTTGTCCCTCTACGTTCAGCATAGATTAGGTACCAATTATGTAAAATTCCCTATGGCATGAATAAAAGACCATCATTAGATAAGAACAAGAAAGAATAGATGTGTCTCTCTAAAGTGCTTAAAAGTTTCCCAATGGAGGTAAACTCTTTGTGTAGCAATGTAATTAGTTCTGGTCAGTGAGATTTAAACAGAATTGTGGCAGATTTGAACTTTTTCTTTTCTGTTTTCCTAGTCAGTTGTGTGGAATAGAATAGAATGATGAGTGCAGGTTCCCCCCCCCCCCTTACATGGTGCATCAACACCATGTAGCAGGGTTTCTCACCCTTGGCACTATCCACCTTTTGGGTCAGTTAATCTTTTGTGATGCAGATAATCCTTTATTACTGGGGCTGTCTTGTTACTTTTAGATAGTTAGCAGTACCTTCAGCATATACCCACTGGACACTAATAGCAAACTCCTCAGTGCGGTAACCAAATGTACCTATAAACTTTGCCAAATATCCCCTGGGTACTAAAACTGCCTCTGTTTAAAAATCATTAGTGTAAAGGAGCCCATATGACACATAATGTATCCTATTTTATGATGAGTCCTTCCCTACATCAAAGGCTTTCCAGATATGTATAAAATACGTATGTATATATCTGTCTCATTTACATATACATGCATACACATAAGTGTCAGATTATATTACTATTTATTTATTTAGAATATTTGATACTCATACATGTTCTGACATGAATGAGAACTAAGAAACTTGGTGGATCAATGGAACTTCAATTAGTTTACTTTTATATGTTACAGGACTCAGAAAGAACATCTCACAAAATTATTTGCAGAATCCGTTGCTAATCATTGTTTTACTACGTATATGGTTAATGCTTTACATTCCAGATTTCCTATTAAAAGATGTATTTTGAAAGATTTTGTGTGTGTGTGTGTGTGTGTGTATGTGTGTGTGTGTACAAATATCTGGGGGACAGAGAGAAAGGGGACACAGAGAGAACAGTGAGGAGTGGAGAGAAAGGAAAAGAAAGAAAAAAACAAATGTGGAATGTGTTTATGAAACACAATTAACAATCTAAGAAATCCTAGTTGACTTCTCCATAAAGTGATGTTTACCATTAAGCAATTGTATAGTTCCACTGAAAGTGATGATTCTTCTATAGCAGGTAGTTGGAGATTCAAGTCACTAAATACTTAATCATTATAAAGATAATTTGACTGAGATTACATTTCAGAACTTTATTTCAGAAAGTTCAAACTTTATTTCAGGAAGTTTAATCATTATAAAGATAAGTTGACTGTGATTACATTTCAGAACTTTATTTCAGGACGTTCTATTAGGTTAAAAGAACTTACCCCATTAAAGGAACAATACCTTGCAGCCTGCATTTAAAAATAATCTGTGTCATTTAGTATGGAGTCAACTGGAAGTTGTTAGGAATTGAAACTAATTAGAAATGAATTTCCTAGAAGAAATGATCAAAATGCTGTATTACCCAGACATTACTTAAGGCTTTACTAGATGTATGTTTAAAGATGCAGCTTTTAGATCTTGATTTAGTAAGTAATTTTGTGGAAAGACTCAGAGAAATGGCACTATCACCTGCAGTAGCTATGGATGCAGTGAACTTGCAGCTTAATTGTAGGTAAAAATAAAAGGACACTGAATGGCCAAGTAAAGGTTAATTTATGCTCATTATTCATCACATAGACATTAGGATCAGTCAAAGAGCTAGGTAGTATGCTCCTAGGCCCTCATGAGAGTATGGTGCTGCCTGTTACTGTTTTTTAATATAATTATCTTATTTCTCAAATAGGTGTAGATGTCTTTCAGGTACAAGGATCATGTTTGATGATGTTCTGTATTCAGTCCTTCTAGGAAGTACCTTGCATATTTCAGTGAGGCTGTATAGAATAGAATCTAGGAGGAAAGGTTTGGGGATTTTAATTCTAGTTTTGAATTCAAGAGCTTCTACTTTCACATACTTGTGTAGTATTAGCAGATTATATAATTTTCTTTGTGGGTAAATTCCCTATCTTCCATACTGTAGAATGTAAACAAATTATACATACATGCAGTTTCTGAAATACACTGTTATGTAAAAACAATGGAGAACATATAACATGTGTTCAGCACTATATGTGCTGGAGATTTTATAGTGAAGATGACAGATGAAATCCCTGATCTTACTGACTTTGCATATGTGTGAGTGTGTGTGTGTGTGTGCGTGTGTGTGTGTGTGTGATGGATAAACAAGTAAAATTAAAATAATATAAAATTCCTGATGGAAACCAGTGCTGTTAGGGAAATATAATCTTATGATCTGTTTTCAGACATTAATCATTGTATTAATGACCCCCTTACTACACGGTAAAAATAAATAAGATAATGTGGCAGAAAATGACTGATAAATGTGTTAAACAGGGTGATCAGGAAAGACAATTTGAAGAAATGAGCTTGAGCTCAGAAGTGAAGGATGGAAAGGAGACAATCTTGGAACAAGCAAGATAGTCATGTTGCAGGCAGGGAATAAAAGAAAACAAAAACAAATGAACAATAAGCCCTTCAGGCAGGTGAGAATTTCAAGTGCTCTACACACAGAAAGGAAACCAGTGTTAACGGAATGTAGTGAACAAGATGAGAGTAAAGTTTCCAGAAAGTACTCAATAAATGGTTAAAATGTTGTGTTAATGTAAAAAAGATAAAGTACTTTAAATATATCCACCCCTCTGGTTATGTATAAATTGTGAATGCCTTCTCATTTTTTTCCCTTTGGACAGTCTTATTGTAGTATTCTTGTTTTATGTTGGCTGCTTGTCTTTTTTTCTCCTTCTTTCAGTCTTGACCTTCTTGCCTGTTATCTTTCTTGCCTCTAAAAGCTTTAGTTTTCCCATATGAAGTACAGGTCAAATAACAAGCCATTTCTAATTGCTGTGTTCTTGAATGTGAGTGAATATATTAGAATGTTTAAATACAAGGCAGGTAGAAACTGAAAACCTAGAATTCCTTACAAAAACCAGTTTAGTGTTTTTCTTGTTCCCAGGTTTAAGCATGTATAGTGAAAAACTTTCCAGACAATAGCAGGAGAATAAGAGGAAAGACAGTAAATAAACACATGACAGACTATGGCCTTTTGTCACCAGCATGGTGGGATGACATCCTGCATGTTCCTGACTTCTTTCAAGCTGGTGACTGGCAGGTCCTGTCATTTGCCATTTCCTGACACTCTTGGCTTCCTTTATGATGAAGTCTAAGATGTCCAGGTCAGGAGCTGCCTGAAGTGCCACTAAGAGGCACAAGGCCATCAAAATGAGACTAGAATCCTCAGAAGCAAGCTGAGTTTGAGATAGGAGTTAGGAGACAGAATCTGACAGAAAACCAAGTATACCTAAAAAATACCTGTAACGATGAGGATTAATTAACATTAGCAAACTAGGTTATGAGTTTTAGGAACTAAAGTAATCATTTTTAGCTTCTCATATTTGACAGTATTTCCTCATTTATATTGTTTTTATCTTCTACTCATTGTTTTGCTTGCTATATTTTCTTTTTTATTATTTACTTTGGGTTTTCTATTTATAAACTTCATTCTTTTTGATTCTTCATTTACTTTTCTTTGACCTCCTTATCCTGTTACCTATTCCAATATTTTTAGTTAATTAACAATAGCATTTGTTTTTTTTCTTTTTTAAAAATTTTATTTAAAGAGAAAAAAAACAAGCCAAACAAAACAGAATAAAGGGTAGCAACAATATAGAATTCTAAGGAAAAAAGGAGAAGACCAACAACAAACAAACCTAAGAAATTATTACTTGACAAATTACATACTGACTTCTTGGAAATAGTAGTTCAAATTACAAAGTTAAAACATTGTAAAATAGACATTCAAACAGTGAGTTTGTTAACAGTTCTGCTCCACCCTCTGACAAAAACAGCAATATGGTCATCCATCTTACCCACTCAAATATACATGCAATTATATCAAAACGGTAAAATTAAACACAACAAAACAGAACAAAGCGGTCACAAGAAAGCAATGTAACAGACATAAATTTCAGAACTAGACAATCGGAGATATTCACTCTCTATCATATTGACTCTTGTTTTCTTTCAAATAGTTGTCCATATTGTCACATACAGGGAATTCACATGAAACAACATAGTATGGGACTGATCTGAACAGGATGAGGAAGGCATTTCAGGTCTTCAAGACCAGACAATAGGGAAGCCAAGAATGGCTGTCATAGTGTCTCACATTCTCTGCAAAACAGCTGTCCATACCTTCACATGTGTTGAACTTAAACAAAACAAAACAAGCTAAAATCACTTTGAACAAAGAATGACAGTATTGCTGGATTTCACATCATGACATTACAGAGTGAGCACTGGCTACCTTAGTGTTTCTTTTACTTCAAAGTAGTTGTTCATTTCAGCATGTGTTATATAGTTGGTTCTTGTAAACTGTTTATAAGCTCTACACATGCATGAGTCTCTACATGTATATCTATCCTTTCTGTATTAGAGGGAAAAACTAAACAAAGCAAGATAAAACAAAACAATTCCTAGAAAAGCATGAAGCAAAAAAGTCATATAAAACCACAATACAATGTGATCTACAATGGTTACCATGATATCTCAGCAGTATATAATAACATTAATAAAAACAAAGCATTGAAGACATTATAAGACTTCAAAATCAGGTAATAATCAAACCAGAGTGAGTATCTTAGTGAATCTTGTCATCTTCAGTGTAGTTGCCTATACTCTTAGACTTGATGCTATCAATCATAACAGATTTGAATAAAATCAGTCAATACAAAATAGTAATCTAACAAACCAGATTCAAATAAGATCAGTCATAATAAGACAGTATAAATTATACAGGTCTTCAGATTAAGTTGATAGGAAATTAAGGATGATTACCATAATATGTCCTCTTATTTTTGGGATAGCTGACCATGTCCTCAAGTCTAGTGTAAGTAGACAAACTAGAAAAGCATGTAATCCATCCAAGCAGAGTGATGAGAATAATGTAGATTTTAAATCTTGTTACCCCATTAACAATATCCTCTGCCTTCCTTTTTTAGACAATTCCTCCCCTTTCACTCCCATAGGGTGCACTGCTTGTTTTGGGTCCCACTGCCTCCCTATATAGAGCATCTCAATGGACTCTATCTCCTGATCTACTCTGCCTGTGTTTCTCTCTGTTAGTATTTTGAGGCCCTCTATGCTAGAGATTACAGCCAACCTTCTCTGCCTCATTTCTGTTTTTCTGCCATTGGTTGTCTATTTTTCTCTTCCACTCTATTGTCTGCTCCATTCACTGAGGCCTCTCTGCCACTGTTCCTGAAATCCTCTTATTCTTTTTCTCCCTCTCTAAAATGTCCCTCAGTATTTTTTGTAGGGTTGGATTGGTGGTCACAAATTTTCCCAGTTCCTCTTTGTCATGGAAGCATCTTGCTTCTCCATTAATTTCTAGAGAGAGTTTTGCAGGATACATCAATCTGGGCTGGAGGTTGTTCTCCTTCAGGGCTTGAATTATTTCACTCCAAGCTTATCTTGACTTGATGGTCTGTGTCGAGAAATCTGCCATGATTTTGATGGGTTTTCCTTTATAGGTGATCTATTTCTTTTCTCTAATGGCTTTTAATATTCTGTCCTTATATTGAATTTCTGGGATCTTGATTATTATGTGTCTGGGTGTAGCTCTGTTTTGGTTGTAGGTGGCTGGAGTTCTGTATGTTTCATATGTCTGCATATCATTTCCTTGTTCTATGTTTGGGAAGTTTTCCTTAATAACTTCTGTGAATAGCCTTTGCAATTATTCTGTTTTGACTTCTGCTTCTTCATTCACATGCTTTATTCTTAAGTTATAAATGCTCTTGTCATCCTCTAGCCTTTGTATGGTTACTGCCTGTTCCCTTGTTATTTTTAAGGGATCTTTCCTTTATGATCACACATTGCACACCTGTGTTCAATTTTTGGTAGTCTATCTTTAGTTTCTTTCAAGAAGTTTTGCCAGCTTTCTATGGAGTCTTTAGTTTCCTGGTAATCTCTTTGAATCTGATTCGTGAATTCTAGTTTTTCTTTATATTCTTCATTGAATGTTTCTCGCCTTTTGTGTTCCGCCATTCTTCTGTCTGTGTCTTCTGGAGAGATACTTAGCCTTTCTTTTATTAATCTATTTATCTCTTGTTTAACTTGAATTAATATTTCAGTTTTGATTTCATTTACGAGGCCCCAAAGATATCTCTATGTCTGCTGATGCTGTGTTTGATGTTGCATGTTTGTTGCCCTCAATCTCTTTTGTATTTACCTCTCCTGGATCAATATTCTCATGGTTGGGGACCAGGGGCTTTTTGTTATTTCTCTCTCTTGTCATGTTTTTGGTTCCTTACAACAAAGTGTGTAGTGTAATTCCCAGCCCCTTTTCTTGTTGGTTAGGGTTCTTCTGGAGCATGCAGGCCAGGGGCTTCTGCCCTCTGCAGTCCGCTATCAGAGAGTGAAGTGCAAGCAAGGGCCATATATGCTGGCTGCTCCCCTCTGGGCCAGTCAACCTTTGCAGGCCTTCACAGCGTCAGTGTACCCTGCATTCAGGGAATTAATTGATTCGTAATGACCTGCTGGGTCCCACTGGGTCCTGCCAGGGATGAGGCCCAAGCAGATCCCACCAAACTGCTCCATGAGGGGAGTAACCAAATGAAGGTGCTTCCTTACAGAGTTAGAACCGCCCTGCCCAACTCCAATATGTCATCCAGTTGGTTGCCCCTTTCCCATGGGAGGGCCTTATTCCTATCACTCACTGTGTGTTGATGCTGGTCCCTGAGAACTGCTGGGCTCCCTGACCTCTGACTTTAGTGTGGCTGTGGCGCAAATTCACGGTGCCTCTGGGTGGGTCGCATGCAGGGCCGGTTCCCGCGAGTCGCGCGCAGGGCTGTTCAGCTCCACATTCACAGCCTCTCAAGCCAGTTGCATCCGCGCGGGTTGGGTTGCTCAAGTTGATCTCGGGCATGAATTCAGGCGGCTTGGCAAGAGTGCCGTGCTCGTTGATCTTAGCTTCTCTAATGGTAGTCCTGGGACCTCATATACGAGCAGCTCCTTTCCCTTCAGTTTCTTCCTGGGTTGAGAGGACCCATCTCCCTCTGTTTGGGTCTCTCCAGGGTGTTCTATTCTGACATTTGAGCCTCTCTAAGAGAGGCTCCATATCCTGCTACCTATAGGTCTGCCATCTTTAAAACTCTCAACAATAGCATTTGTATCATTATTATGGTGAAAAAATTCCATGCCTTGTTTATTAGTTGTCGCTAATAACTGAAACTCAAACAGTTGAATCCATACTATTTCAAGAAGTTTCTAAGTCTCAATTTCATCTCTATTTTTAGATCATTTGCTCAAAACCACACTGTAGTTAGTTGTGTATGTGCATCACAACTTTTAGTGTACCCTCATACCCCTAATTGCTTTTTTTTCATATTAAAAACACAAAAAGGAATCACATGGCTTATTTTTAAAATAATTCAAATAATCATTCTGTTTATTAAATATTCATATTTTTGTTTAAGATATTCTTGGGAGTCATAATTTATATGTGTTTCTTTAAGTCTTTTATAGAACGAATTGTTGACCTGCTAAATTAATTCAACAACTGTGTGTTGTATACAGGTTCTCTTTTTTTTCTAGAATTCTCCCTCTTCCTCTAATTTTCCCACTTCATACAGCATATTCTCAAATACTGTTTTCAGAAAGGTCATTTGGAAGGTAAAGTTTCAAAGTTTTTTTCCATGTATGAAAATGTATTTGTCTTCATGCATGATAGATAGTTTGTCAGTAAGTACAGGTTCAAAGTAATTCCATCCTGAGTTTTAGCAATTTTATGTATTGTTTTTTGCATTTTCTTTTGGTGAAAACTTTTATGCTAAACTAATTAATTATTCCTTTGTTGGTAATTTTTTCTTTTTTTCTTCATGGAAACTTTTATGATTTTTTCTTTTTCTTTGAGGTTCTGATTCATGATGATGTGCTCAGATATGATTCTTTGTATTCACCAGTCTCCCTGTTTAGTGGGCCCTTTTAGACTCTATTACTTAGAAACCTTCTTTTATGATGGCTTATTTTCTTAACTGTTTTCTCTTTTTGGAACTCCTAATGTTGGGTATCTGGATTTATGAGTTTATCTCTGTTTCTTAACTTTTCTCTTAGTTTCCAACTCCTTTTTTTTTTTTACTTTATCTACTGGGATGTTTTCTTATATTTTCAATATGTTTAGTCAGTTTTCAGTTGGCTTATATTAGCTTTCTTATCACTATGACTCAAGAACCAACACCCACAACTTAAAGGATGACAGGGTTAATTTGCTTTTAGGTTCAGGCCATGATTATCTCGCTCCAAAGTAGAAACATCAAATGGAAGTATGTGATGGAACAAAACTACTTAGTTCATGGCAGCAGGGAAACAGAGGAGGTAAAGAGTTTCAGAGCAGAAAGGGTGAAAGGTGATGTGCAGACCCTGTATTAGTTACTTTTCTCTCATTGCTGAGACAAAATACACAATGCTCAAAAATTAAGGAAGGAAAGGTTTATTTAGCTTATAGTTTGTGGAGGTTTCAGTCTACAATCAGCTAGCTACAAAGCAGGGTGGCACAGCACTGGGGCAATACTTCAAGGTACAGAAGCCACCAAAACCAGCAAGAACAAAAAAGGAGATAGCAAGTGTCTTTCTCTCCCTTATATTGTATGTATGCTACCACCTCTTAGTGTGGATGTAGCACTGACACCATTTCTGTGCCCTCCTCTTGTACAGGATGAAGAAGTTTACAAAGCGAGGACCCTGGCCCCCTGCTAAATCACTTAATTAAACTTCTAAACTTCTCAAGTTGGCACAATGACCAACACTCTAGTAGTAAGGGCATGTCCTCTACACACTAAGTTATAAAACTGCTAAGTTACTTAGTTAAGCTTCTAGAATTGTCAAGTTGACACAATGTATCAACCATAACAACCCACTCCTTGCAACCTGGCAACCAGACACATTTCTTTAAAACAGTTTCCAGATACAAACATACTTATTCTAAACATTTAACACCTTGAAGGTTATAACACAGGTTTAACAATCCTTTGAAAGCAGTACTAAGTCTATCAACATTATATTACATTAGAAAAATAACATTCTGTCCTTGGCCCCCCAAAGACTCATGCACATAGCTTTATACAAAAGATATTTAGTCTAAGGGTTGCCAAAATCCTGATGGTTTCAGTGCTACTGAAAAGTCTAAGTCTCAAGTCTCTTCTGAGATTTAAGGCAAACTGTTACCTACAAGCCCATGATACAAATGAAAAGTTAAACACTTCCAACATTTAATGATACAAGATAAACAACTTCATTCCAAAAGTTATAAACAGGAAAATACAAAGGATTGGGGCCAAAGCAAGTCCAAAATTCAGCAGGGTAAACAGTAAGTTCTGTAGTTCTGTGTGTACCATTTGAGGCATTCTGAAATGAATTGTGAGTTCCAAAGGGTTTGAGTCGCTCCACCCCCCATAGCACTTCTGGTGATTATGGATCCCATGGCTTCTGTCTTCCTCCAGCTTCACTCCCTCCTTGCAAATTTCCTTAGACAATCCACATTCTTGGCTTTTCCAAACTTCCGGGGTCTCCACTGCACTCTGGCGCCACTCTCACAGCTTCACAGATTGACCTCTCAGGGACATGCTGCCTGACCTCCTGGACCTTCTGAAATTAGGGCAGAAGCCTTCTTAACCCGGTAATTCTTGTATTCTGCTTGCACCTAAAACCAGCACCACATGGATGATGCCAAGGTCTGCTGCCAGCTGGAGCAGTAGCCACGCTTTCCTCTCTCTTGGCTGTAGGGGTTGCCTGCTTGAATATCTGGGCATTCTGCATCCAATTCTGAGGAACAAATTTTCTATGCTGCTGCTATTCTGGAATGTTATACTTTGTGGCTTTCTCTTCAAAGCAAAGCCTTTCACTGTTGCAATTTTGAGGTTTCAAGACTGCGAACTTGCTGCTTTTTTGTGATGCTCTCAGACCATCTTTTATATTCTGTGTTCCTTTTCAGCAATTGATATCTCCTCAGCTCTATCTTTGCAGTCCACAACTTTACTGACGCTTCCTATCTGGCCACATTTACAATATTTTAAATCATACTGCTGCACTCTTTGCTCTTGATTCTCAACATAAATATGGCTAAAAGCCCTCCAAAATAGACATGCCACAGTCTCGACATTTGCCTTGAAATTTCTTCTGCCAGATTAATTAGTTCACTGCCATTAATCTTAGTCTCAGGCAAAGTCTCTAGACATGAGCAAAATACAAAGTTTCTACCAAGCCATAACACACATTATCTGGAGTCCAACAACCAGTGCAGTTCTTCCCAGAAGAAACTCCCAAAGCTGGTATTTATAGGTTTTCTGGTCTTCTAAGCTCTGACCAGAATCTTCCATACAGGCATTCTAAGGCATTCTAGCTTTACTATTCAGGCAAGGTCTCTGAACCTTTCCAGACTCTTTCCACAAGCCATTCCCAAAAGCTCTTGAACCATATAGTCAGGTACAGGTATAGTCAGGTACAGGTACAGCAATGACCCTATTTCTCTGGTGCCAAGTTCTGTTTTGGTTATTTTTCTTTCATTGCTGAGACAAAATATGCAGTGCCCAAAATTAAGGAATGAAAGGTTAATTTAGGTCACAGTTTGTGGGAGTTCAATCTGCAACAAACTGGCTCCAAGGCAGGGTGGCATGGCACAGGGGCAACAGTTCAAGGTGATGGAAGACAGCAAATACAAGAGCACAAGGTGGGGAGAATGAGTCTGTTTCTTCCCTTATATTGAAAGCAGACTATGCCCCCAGTGTAGCTGTAGCACTGACACCATCTCCATACCCTTCTCTTGCAGAGGATGAAGATGTTCACAAAGTGAGGGCCATGATCCCTGCTGAATTGCTTAGTTAAGTTTCTAAGCTTCTCCAGTTGACATAGTTATAGGCTCCAATGCCTTGCCTCCTAAATACACCAAGACATGTACTTCATCAATCTCCATGATGAATCCCAAAGTTAATCAATTTGAAACTCTACCCTAACCACCATATCCCATCTTTTTACAACTTGTTAACCCATCTCTTTAAATCATACTTAATCTCCAAATAAAGACAATAGCAAGTTCATAATCTTGGCTAACATAGTGCAGCTATCTCACGTACAGCCAGAAATACCATAACTGTTCCCCAAGACTCAACAGTTCCAAAATTTATCAAAAGTCCAAGTTCATGTTTCTTTTGAGACTCAAGGCACAGTCTTTGCTGTGAACCTCTGTTAAAAAATTACATAATTCTAAGGTACAATGGCAGTGGATACATTCCCATTCTAAAAGGGAGGATGAGAGGGATAAAAAAGAATTGGACCTAAGAAAGATTGAAACTCAGTGGGTAAGTATTAAGTCCTATAGGTCTGTATCTGGCATCCAGGATTCATGGTTGTGAGTTATGAGTTCCTGAGTACTTGGGCAGCCCTGTCCTCATGCCATTGTTATTTGCACCCATACAACTTTTCTCATGTTGAGCTACACTCAGACTGCCACTTTCCTTGGCAGACATTCCACATTCCTGGCATGTCCAATCTTCTGAGGGCTCCACTGGGCCTTTTACTTTATTCCTACTACTTTATGTGCTGCCCTTTTTGGGACTCCTTGCCTGATCTTCCAGCCTTTTCAGGCTTTGCTTTGAAATCTGGGTGAACCTACATGAACCTACAACTCTTGTATTCTGCATGCCAGTAAAAGCAGTATTATGAGCACGACACCAAGTTTGGTTGGAGCCCAAGCAGTAGGTGGGCTCCCCCTTGCCTACGGCTATAGCAGTCTCTGAGTAACTGGATGACTGAACATAGTGAAATGAATCCCAGAGAACCAATTCCCTAAGAGGACTTTCTTGAGTAGGATTCTCAGGGACTCTTTCTCAAATGAAAAGTTTACGCTTTCCTATCCTTGAGCCTGCTATCCATGGGTCTTGCCAATTTGTGAGATGTCTTCAAGGCATTATTCTCCTTTCTGTTCAAAGTACTTGGTTTCTTTTTAATGGTGCTAATCTCTTTAGGAGTCACATCTCCAACTTTACACATGGTTACTTCTGGAACAAAATTTAAGATTTTCAAATTTTTCTGCTCTGCCTTTTGCCTCTAATTGTCACTATAAATCTGGCTAAAAGCAACCAGCAGTACCCATGCCTAAATGTTAAATATCCTCCACCAGATCATTTAGTCTACCACCTGCAATCTCTGTCTCCTATACGTCTCAGAACATGGGCAAAATATAGACAAATTTTCTGTAGAGCATAATATACATGTCCCCAATTCAATACCAATGGAGGCATTGCTCCCAGTTGAAACCTCCTGAGCCTGGCCTTTACTATCTGCATCCCTATCAGCATTGTGGTCTTCTAAAAGGTGTTCAGAATGACCATTATAATCTGCTTATTGCATTTAAGAGCTTCACTATCCTGCATCTCTAAATCTTTCCAAACTTCTTCCACAAAGCAGTTTCAAAAACTTCTAAACCCCATGGTCAGGTATGGTCACAGTAACTACCCCACTTTTATGGTACCAGCTGTCTGTATTAATCAGATTTCTCATACAATCAACACCCACTATTTAAAGAAAGGGAAGTTTATTTTGCTCGTGGCCTCAGTTCATAATCAGACAGCTCCAAGGTAGAAACAAAGCAAATGTATGGCAGAGCAAAACTGCTTAGTTCAAGGCAATAGAGAAGCAGAACAGGGGAATGGTGTTAGAGTGGAAAGGACCAGACATAGACCCCAAAGGCCACAGCTTTATGACTCACCCAGGCACAACCAGAAGTGTGTTCCACCAATCCCTGGGTTAGATCCCAAAGCCAACCAAGTTAAAACTCCACCCTAACCACAACAGCTATCTTCTACAATGTTGATGAACTCATTCTAATTCTCAGCTTATTTTTCATAATTGTATGTTTCTATAAATCTATTTGAGGGCATTCATTAAAACATCTACAAATTCTATTCTGTTCCATGAGTCATTGTCTTTTCCAAGTTCAGTTGTTTGGGTTGTTATAATCTGTTTTTCTGCTTTATTCTACCAGTTTTCCTGATATGTAATCTTTAGCTCTTAATTCTCTTTATGATTGTCTAAGTAAATTTATACAGTTAGATGGCATAGATCTTGTGACAGATGGGTGAGGCTGGTTCCTCCTTAACTCTCTCCCATGACTTTCAGGCTTCAGTGATATTAGAATGCCTGAGGAACAAGTTAGCAGTTCTCTGCTTCACCTAGACCTTTAATCTGGGAGAACTCTGGAAGAACTAATAACCATTCTTGAAGGTTTAAGTTCTTCCCAGGAATTCATTTCAATGTACACAAATGTTTTCTCATTTATAGATCAGAAATAAATCCATCATTGCACACAAGGAAAGGATGTTCCAACTCATGAACTAACTATTTAGAGGGAAGTACTTCAATTCATTACTTGATGGCTAGTACATTTCCCACTCGTACTCTTGATACTTTGACCTTAAAATCCTTTGAGAAGCTCTATGGAATGAGTAGTTTCCTTCTCTATTTTAACCTTCTCTTGAGCATGCCATGATTTTAGTGACTACCATTTTGACTTATCAGTAACATACTCCTGGAGAATTCATCAAATCTCTAGTTAGAAGCTTTTCCTCATTGTAATTTGTCCCTCCTGTACTTATTTTATATCATTGCAGTTGGATATGAAGGGAGTAGTTAGAAAAACATATGCACAGTTCATTATTTTGAATAAATGCTTAACTTAAGGCTCATGACAAGTCATTTTACCCTTAGGCCTAAGATATGGGTATCATATTCATTTTACTATCAGCTCTATCTCCTTAGGCAAGCCACTTTACCTCTTTATTTTCTGAATTTGTCAGTTATTATTAGGGAGTATATTAACCATATAGAATTGCAATGTAAATTGGGGAGAATAATATTAGTCAAATGTAGTTTTAATGTGAGTGTTTTAGAGATGTCTAGCATAATGTCTAACACAAGGTAGGCACTCAATAAATGATAAGTAAAAATATAGGTTCAAACTAGACAAGTAATTTTTGGTGTAGTTTATATTTGGATATCTACATAAAACTCATTTTAAAATCCAGCGAGAGCTAGCCATGGTGGTGCACACCTCTAATCCCAGTACAGTGGACTCTCAAGTTATGATCAGCCTCACATGAATAACATGGGTTACAACCAGAATTTTAGGTTTAATTTTCTACTAAAGTCTTAAATTGTAACCCAAATGTGGCCAGTTTTGCCAGTCTTGTTAATAAAAACTTGTGATGCTAGAAAACATATGTAAGCATCAGGTTGAGCCCAGATACCCATGTTTGTGGATGTGATTTTGGTTAGTGCTTCATGTAATCACTATTATTACTGCTACCAAAATGGCCCCCCAAAAGCTAGAAAAGAAGCTAAGGAAGGAAGAAGAGAAAGTAAAGAAAGCAATCACAATTTTAAAAAGGAGGAAATTGTGGAGAGTTATGAGAATGGCATTCTTGTGACCATTCTTGCTAATAAGCACAGCATGTTGAAACGCACAGTTTTGACAATCTTGCAGAGAAAAGGTTTGAACAAGAAAGTGAGTGTTGCTAAAAGCATTACTGAATTTAGTGAGTTATGATCAACAGTATTAGATGAGGCAGAAAGCCTACTGTTAGTGTGGATAAACAAAAGACTGATGGCAGGTGATAGCCTGAGTCTATAATTTGTGAAAAAGGTAGGGCTATAAATGCAGATCTTGGAAGAAAATGCCAAGGAGAACTTATTACTCAGGAAGAGAAGAAAATGCCACAAACCTATGAAGGATAGACTAACCTTATTGCTGTGTGCCAATGCGAGTGGTGACCTCAAGGTAAAGCCTCTATTGGTTTATCACTCTTAGACCACTAGAGCGTTCAGAAACATAAAGTCATGAGGAGTAGACTATGGATTGTGTGGAGATCTAATGTGTCAACTGAAGGCTCAGGCTTGTTTACACAGAGGAGAGAGGTTTACTACTCAAGGCTCTACTCATCATCGACAGAGCTCCTGCTCACCCACAAGATTTGGAAGAAGACTTGGCTGAAGAATTCCCATGGCTCTCAGTTGAGTTCCTCCCACCTAATACAACTCCTCTACTGCAGCCTATGGATCAGAAGGTTATAGTTAACTTCAAAAGACTACATACCAAGAAACTGCTCCTGAAGGGATTGGCTCAGATACAGATTTAGCCCTTAAAGAGTTCTGGCAGGAACATTACAACAGTCTTTTCTGTGTGGGGTTAATTGAGAAATCCGGGGCCAATGTCTGTCTAAAGATACTGAGATCTGCCTGAAAGAGTGGCCTAAAATTATACAATACAGGAGAGAGACTTTGCAGGCTGTGTAGACAAGTCTGAGCCTTCAATTGACCCTGTGTTTGATGAATTGTCACTAGAACAGAGTCCATAGGCTTGCAGGTACACAGTGGTGATGTCAAGGAACTGGTGGAGGAACACTCAGAGGAACTCCACAGAGGAACCTCAGCAACTTCTGTTTGAGTGACAAAGAATGGAAGCTGAGGAACTTTCTGAGGAGAAGAGGGAGTCTCAAAAATCAGTGCAGCAAAGTTTTTCTGAAATAAAGGGAATCCTAAAAAAAATGGAACAGAACTACAAACATCTGTAGAGAAGACCCACCAGATAAAGAAAAAGCCAACTGCTGCATTCATTTGCATAATGAAAATGTCATGTCATGCTATAGAACAGTGTTAAATGAAAGATAGAAACAGAAAACCTCAGACCAGTTTTTAGTTTGGAAAAGGTTGAGACCTGGTGAGCCAGAATCAGGTCCTAGTGGGCTACAGACTCTCCCAAGGAGAGAAAGGACACCAGAGAGCCAGACTCCTGATGTTCTTACAGAAGAAGATGCTCCTCCCAAAAATAACCACCTTCCATTCCATCCTCCTTTCCTGAAATGCAAATATGTCCACTTTAGTGGTGCATACAGTATGAAGTTGTTGTTTCTGGTAAACTAGGCATATTTTATAGCTTTTTGGTAAATACACTAAGAAAATTATTGGTGTTCCTGCTAAATTATGCACATTATACAGCCCTTTTTATTATGAAAATGTTACTTAAGGGGTGCTTTGGGAGTTTTGGAATTCTTTATGGGTATTTCCATTATTTCTTATGGGAAAAATAGTCTCAATTTACAACATATTTTGAGTCACAACCATCCTTTGCGAATGAATTGATTTCATAAGTCAAGTGTCCCTTGTACTCAGGAGGCAGAAACAGGAGGATGACCACAGTTTGAGGCTAACCTGAGCTCTACAGTGAATTCAAAACCAGTCTGAATTGCACAGTGAGACCTTGTCTCAAAAACAAAAAACCACCAATGGGGAAATTTTTTTACTGGCTTTATTTTCTATTATGATTTCTGGATCAGAAAATCTATGGATATCGTCTATATATCTTACTTTTAAAAATTGCCATGAATGGCTAACTTCACATATAGTATTAACATGTAGAAAAAAATGTTATTCAGAGTTTAAAACTAGTAAAGATGATCAATGTATGATTTTACTTTAAGATCTAATAAGGAATAGTAGAGAAAGAAACAGAGAGAGACACAGAGAACATGAGAAAGAAGTACACCAAATGTATGGCATGGTAACAACAAACATAGATCTTTGTTTAGATGTAACAAATAGTCACATGAATGGTATATTTAATTAAATCACCAGGAAATCTCAAGATATGTGATAACTACTATATTTTTAAAAACAGATTACAGTGTTCATAGTAGATATACATTTTCTGTAACAAAATATGTTCTGCTCTGATTTTTTCCCCTTGCCTTCCAGACAAGTACAATTTTGGATATAGTATGAAACTTCTCTGGACCTTATTTTCTTCAGCTATAAAATGAGAAAAGTATTCTTTCTCTCATAAAATTATTTGGATTGTCCAAGTCGATAGAAATGACCTTTCTGAACTGGGTTCTATCGCAAGGGATTGCCATAGCTCATTCAGAAATGTTCACATCTGGAAAGGTACTATGAAAAACACTGTAGCTGTGTTTTAAAATAAATTGTAGTTCAAAATTACTGCAGGGAAGAACCACACAAATAAAATGTTAGTCAGCTCCTTCTGCAAAAGTAGCAGCCTTGAAATATATATTTTTCCCCCAGAGAGACAATCATCTATTATCAAACTCTAAACCTTAGCAATTTCAAAAGATGTGCTACATTTAACTTTGAAAGAGCGTTACCCACAGGAGTCCTAAAATATAAACATTGTATTTGTGGATGGAGGATAGCTGGCTCATCCTGATTGACCTTACTTTATTTTCCATTTATTCTCTTTTTAAATCAAATAAATTATTTTCTCCACATAAAATACACAAACCTTTTCAAGGAAGTCTTGACCTGATTTTCAAAAAGACTTCCTAGAACAAAAAGGCAGACAGATGGAAGATGCGTGTACTATGGAAGGTTTTGGCAAGCTTTTCTGAGTATGTCTGCTGCAGAGTGGTGTGGGGGGAACATTTTCTTTCTTTAAAACATATTGTTGTCAAAGTCTTCTAGATATTTCAGAGGATCTCAGGTCTTAAACGTTACTATAATATCAAATGATAATTGAAACTATGGTAGTTATATGGTTGAAACTTAGACTCCAATTAATTTGAGGCAATATTTTAGGAAGATAATTTATTATTATTGCATAATGGCACAGCAAAAAAGGCTGCTAAAATAGTCCTTAAATTTGACTTTCTAAATAAGCAGATTGCTATTTGATAATGATACATTTATATAACTAAATCTAATTGTTTTGTAGAAATACAAGAGGCAAAATGAAACATAAGACTGCACAATGAGTCACCATCTTAGCTATGAGGGAAAAATAAAAGTGTTTATAATGAAATTGTGTTCAGTCATCAGTGGGCCAACAATACTTGGTACCAGATAGTTTATAATCATATCAATGATTTATTATTAACTCAGCACCCTGCTAGGGGTGTGGTTCACTGTGGTCCTGCTGAGAGTTTGGATGAAACCTGACAAGATAGCAAAGCACCTTCTACTGCCATGATGCTTGTAACCTTGTCTGTTTTATGAAAACATGTTAAACATATTTCTAATCAGGTTGTTGGGATTCAAATGGTAGCTTTTAAATTTTAGACACAATCACTTGCTTTTTTGCCCTGACCTGTATCAAACACACTTGAACAGATGAAAGATGAGCTGAATACAGATCATCATATATTCTGTCTTAAGAACGAGTTGATTAAAGATGAGAATAAACACTTGGTAGAAAAGAAATGGTCTGGAAGAATATGGAATCTCTTACTTCAGAGAACATTTAAGGGAAAAATAATTATTTTGTAGTTTTAAATCATAATTTGTTGTTACCATAAGATGAAATTATAGAAACTAATGATCTACCCAAAGAAAAAAATTCTAATTACTCATAATGTTAATGCTCAGAGGTTATCACTGATAATATCTGGTACATATACTTTTTATTGTAAAATATGTGTATTAAAACATTGTACTCATTCCATATCTCAAAATTCATTACATATACTTCTGTACCACTACTGTAACATGTTGTGTACATATTGTGTACAGGTATTCAAGTTTACAAAAAACCCTCTATTTCTTTTTTATCATTAGTAGATGTTTGTGAACTTGAATCCCAACAACCTGACAACTTTCAAAAACTGACACTTAAATAAATGACTGTATTCAAGAGGTTTTCATAAAAGGATAAACAATCATACCATGTTCATTTTGTATTAGTATTAGCATTGTTTTCAGGATAGTCTTTTGTCCTATGTGAAAAAATGTGTTGGTGTGTGTGTGTGTACGCATTTGTGTGTGTGCATGTGTATGTGTGTGTTTATTAGAACTGAGAAGTACAGGAGAGAGAAGGGTTCAAACTCTGCAGCATGCTACTGGTAACAAGAACAACTTAACATTTCCTGACCATGGGGTGACTTCTACAAATTGTCATATTATGTAGACCTAAACCTGTTCTCACTTGCATTAGCCTCCAAACCCAACAGAACTTGTTGTGTTCAGTCATCAGTGGGCCAGCACCAGTAACTCAGCACCCTGCTAGGGGTGTGGTTCACTGTGGTCCTGCTGAGAGTTTGGATGAAACCTGACAAGATAGAACTTGTCTGTTCGGAACTGCTTGGGGAATGTGATATAAGAAACAGGTCACTTGTTTTTTTCAGGCAGTTCTTTTAGGTGTTATGTGAAAATGTTGTGGAATAATCATTTTCTCATATCTTCTATTTTTTCCTTTTGGGTTACTACTATTTACTGTTAGATCTGTGCACAACTGCATGTTATAAGGTGAAACGTTTAGAAGATTTCTATCTATATACATACTGGGTTTATCCATACCTAAATCTTCTAGTCATGACACAAATACCATTGTTGGAAGGTTGAATAGAATACAGAGAACTAGTACCAATTAGTAATGGTTATTGGGTTCACTAAACCCTTAATCCCACATTATTTGCCCTATTTCACACCTAATATTGTACTGGCAGAATCAGTGTTGATGCATTTCATGTGGATGATTAAACTGTTTCTTTACTCCTAACTAAACCTTTTTTTTTCCTTCTAACTAAACCTTTTTTTGGTAGTAATAGGTATTAAACTCAGAGTTTCATAAATGATAGGCAAGTGCTTTATCATTACATCTTCAAAACTGTATTTTTTATTTAGAGACAGAATTTCAATAATTTGCTCAGGTTAGCCTCTAAATTACAATTGTTCTTCCTCAGCCTCCCAAGTAGCTAGGATTAAAAGTGTGCACCACCACACTCCAATTACATGATTATCTTTTAAAGAATGATATGCTCTGCTTTGCACATGTACCACCACCTAACATACAGCCTTATACATAACAGATCCCTATTCCCCACTTATCAATACAGTGTGTTTATAAAATTTGTTAATTTACTGAGTATTCTGGCAGGTTCCTATTGAAATTATTTCTGTTACACATAGTTGACTAGCTGTAATACAAGGACTAAGTAATAGACTCAAGTAAATAGTTTTGAGTTCTGCACATTTTAGATAAATTATTTAATCTTAGGGACTCTTATCTATAAAGGGAATACTGTGTACTTCTGAGACTGTTTCTGGGAAGTTCTTTATGACTGAAAAGGATTATAGATTAGTTTATTGTTGATGTTATCTTTTTACTCTTTGGTTTCCAAATCTTGTGTTTTGACCTCTAGTTTCATTCAATTTATTCAATGACTTGTAATTCAAGTTTCAATTGTACTAAAGGGAAAGTTAGCACTGTCCTCAAAGAACCTCAAAGAACCCATATATCTGCCTGCTTATTTGTTTACTAAGTAAGCTTAGTAACCCAGAACTTCAGCAGTGATGTCATTCCTGAAGTGATAGATTTACCAGGTATTTCCTCTGTCACTGGGCTCTGTGAGAACTGTGTTCTTGGTCCTCTTATACTTTCTGTAGCTATGAGCTTGAGCTGAATGACAGATACTTAGAGTTTTGTGAGCAATGTTTTGTCAAGATGACAAGTCCCAAAGTGAGGAAGATATCCAAAGATGCTTTAATTAAAACTTAATATCATTAAGATATAATGTAGAACCTTCTGCAGTTATATAGTAAAAGAAATTACTGTCCATTTCCTTTACTCTTTTCTGTGATTTCAGCTTATTTCCCACTAATGTATGAAGTGTATGCTTCTCAGCACACATGTTTTGTGAGCAAACAATTTTACTTAATTGCTTATATCATTATCTTTCTTTTTATTGAAACAACTCAGTTTTTGGACTCATTGTTTTACTTTTTCATTGCTGGGAAAAAATACCTGACACCCAAAGTTAAAGGAGAAAAGGTTTCTTTGGCTCACAGTTTGTAGAGGTTTCAGTCCATTGTCAACTGGCTCCAAGGTAAAGTGACATGGCTGAGGGACATTGCAGAGGAGGAACAGTCCACAGCAAACAGGCAGATGAGAGCACATTAGTCCTAATTTTGCTCTTATATTTATGCATGTTACCTATAGTAGAGTAGGTGTAGCACTCACACCCTTAATTCTAGCCAGAACTATTCCAAATCCATCTGCATAGTGATTTAGTAATCACAGACCATTAATCCTGGCATCACACACTAGATTTAGCCACCTATGAAAAGCCTTGAATTCCATGACTGCATGAGGCTTTGAGGGGATATGTAGGCAGAAGTCATAACACTCAGTGTTTTATACATAGATGTACTACACCTGCAACCAGTCAGTGTCTCTACTGTTGCTGAGTATGATTACATGCCCCTTTGTGGGTGTGAGAATTTTTTCAAAACTCAAGAGCAGGACTTTGGGGTCATAGAGAAGGGTAAAAGCAATCTTATTAAACATTGTAAGACTGCTTTCCAGATAAACTGCATTGTTCTATATACCCAGCAGCAAAGATTCTGTAGCCTCATATTCTAACTCTCCACATTCTAATTTTTTGCTAATTTTGCAAATTTACTATCTTGATTAATTTAAGTATAATGAAATGTGAAATTGTATCTATTATTTTTATTTGCAGTTCTCTGATTACAGTAGCCTTAACCATCTCTTTATATGCTCATGGGCCTATTGAGTTTACTTTTTTATAATTTGCTCATAATTATAGAGCAAATTCCTTTGCACATAAAAAGTTCATGTCCTTTTCACATAAAAAGTTCCTACAGTTCCTATTACAGTTCCTAACATTCTGCGAGGTTGCAACAGATCTTGGTCTATTTGAGATATTTCCTCATCAACTTTAGGCACTGAAAAATTGTTCAGTCTGTTATCTTTCAGTTAACTTTGTTCATAATATTCTCCCTTGAACTGAGCTTAAAGTATTTCTGATGTTATTCAAAATTTTGCCTTATGTTTTATACTTTTGTATTTATAAAATCTTTCAATATATTGTCACAATCATTGCTTTATGCTATCAACTATTAACTTCACAGCTTTATCCTTAAAATGTCTTAAACATTTTGAATCTATCTGTGTACAGTGGTACTATACATGGATTCAGTTATTATTCTTACCCACTTAGTGAGCCAGCCTCTCAAAACCATCATCTTTTATCATACATGTAACTGCCTTATATCCATGTTTGTCTTCTTTTTGTTCTGTGTCTTCATATGCCCACCATGGTTGGTAGTATGTGATAATATGTGGATGGGTAAATTCTCCTTCTCTCTTCTGCAGCTGATTTTTATTATTCCTCTTAAACTTAAGTAATCAAATAAGTTTCTAAAAATCAACTTATAATTTATATTGTATATTAACTTTATGGCTTAAATTGATGAGAATTGACATTTTGTTGTAATAAGTTATCCCCTTTATGATCAAGGAATGTCTCTCCATTTATTCAAATTATCTATTCTGTTGTTCCTTGTTTATTTATGTAAGTCTGGACTTATGGGTATTTATTGTTTATATTATTATTTCTTATTACCATTATTTTATTACACTTCTAAAACCAAGAACTTAATTTGTCTGACATGTCTCTTTTTTTCACTGACTGCTGCCTCTTTGTTATACATTTATCCTGAGTATTTGTATTTCCTCTGGTGTTTCTTCATGTCTACTTTCTTGAATTAAATATTTAGTTTTTTTTTAAATCTTGTTTCCTGATGAATTTACAGTATTTAAAGCAACAAATTCCCTAATATTTTATTAATTAAGCTTTTATTATTAAAGTTTTTATATGTGGTGTTTTCACTGTCATAATCCTAAATATATTTTTTCAACCTAAGGGAAATTTACCAAACATACAAAGAATTTTCAAGCTACTCTCTTAAGCAACTCAATTCATAATTTAATACATTATGTATAAAAGACATAGTATGATACTAATTCTTTGGAATTTGAAATTTGCAATATAATCTGGTTAACTTTGGTAAATATTTGGTAAATAATTTGTGCATGCTCTAATAAAGCGACTTATGGTTGATAAGTTTAAAAAGTGTCCAACAACTTAGATTTATTAATTGTAATATTTATGTTAGGTATTCCACTTGCCTATTTCTCTGTAAGAAAATATTGTACAACCTAATGACATTAATGAAAAATTGTATTTTTCTTACAATTAGACAGGTGACAAATATGGGATGGCTTAGCTGGGTGGTTTGCTTGCTATGGTTGTATGTAATATCAGCTGGGATGGCAGGAGCTGGAGGACGTTAAGATGAATTTACTTATGTATTTGACAACTGTGCTGAACATTTGGTATAGTTGGAGAAAGTGTGAAGTCTTGACAAACTCTTCACCAAGCCAGTCTATCTGGTATCCCAGGCTTTCTTTCTCATGGGAAGATAATCTCAAGGTATCTGGCCTTCTTTCATACAAAATGTACTTACAGTTTTCAAGTAGATGTCTCCCCATCCTTGAATCTCATTTTATTGTGGTATTGTACTGAAGAAAGGACTTAGTCATCTAAAGAGGGTGCAGGTGAGTATGAATCTCAATGTGAATGGTTTCTTGAGTATAAAACCTCTTAACACCTGTAAAAAATATTACTTGTCCCCTCTTTCCTCCTTCAAACTCAACATATAATTGCAGCTAAGGTACAGAATGACTAGAACAGCTCTCCAATTCAAAAAACAAGAAATGGGATACAAATAGCAATTTCCAGTCCCTAATAATTCTGAAATCCAGTTGAGCATTTTCACCAAATCTTTTCTTTTTTTATTTTAAAGAGAATAAAACAAAAGAGGGCAGAACAAAGCAGATCAGAATAGAACAACATACGCAACACAACACTTTACAATAAGACAACTGGACACTAACAGTATCAAAATATCTCTTTCTTTGCTATAGTTGAGCATAGTTTCAAATACAATAATATCAAAAGTAACACAATAGTATAAAACCATTCAAGAGAATGAAAGAATTACAGGACATTCTGAACTGAATAACTATGATCAATGGCTACTATAATATCTCATTTTTAATAAAGATTTATTTATCCTATCACATATATTAAAATCTTAATAAGACACAACATGATAGAATCGATGGTAATAGCAGAATAGAAGCATGGTAGGACTTCTAAGCAAGACAATATTAAATCAGCAATGGCTTCCATAATGTTTTGTTTTCTTCAAAACAGCTGTTCATACCATCACACATAATAAAGTCAAACAAAACAGAATAAAACCATACCAACTGATAAATGAAAACATTGAAAGTCTTCAAAGCAATGAAATGGGATATCATGATTACCATAAAATCTTATATACTCTTACCAACTCTCATACTAGGGAGACTATATGGTATTTACACATTTGAGTTTGGTTTATTTCACTCATGAGTATGGTCTCAAGTTGTGTCCGTTTATTTATAAGTATCTCAATGTGATCATTCTTTATAGCTGAGTAGTACTCCATTGTATAAAAATGCCACAACTTTTTTAATCCATTCCTCAGTTGATGGGCACTTAGGTTGTTTCTAAGATCTGGCTATTACAAATTGTGCTGCTATAAACATGGGTGCACATATATCACTGTAGTATGATGTTTTCAGTTCTTCTGGGAATATGCCTAGAAGTGGAATAGCTGGGTCAAATGGGACTTCCAAATCCAGATTTTTGAGTAATCTCCAGACTGATCTCCACAATGGTTGCACCAGTCTACACTGCCACCAACAGTGCAGAAGAGTTCCTTTTTCCCCACAGCCTCTCCAAAACTTGTTGTTGGTAGTTTTTTCTATCCTGGGCATTGTTTCTGGGGTGAGATGGAATCTCAGTGTGGTTTTAATTTACATTTCTCTAATGACTAATGATGATGAACATTTTTTCATGTATTTATTTGCCATTTATATTTCTTCATCTGAGAAGTGTGTATTCATTTCAGATGCCCATTTTTGGATTGGGTCTTTGAATTTCAAGGGTCTGATTTTTTTAAATTCTTTGTAAGTTCTAGACAGAAGTCCTTTGTCTGAGGGACAATCCTTTAAGATTTTTTTCTTAATTTGTGGGTTTTCTTTTCACTCTGCTGGAAATCTCTTTCAACATGCAGAAACCCTTTAATTATTGATTCTGGGAAGTATTTCCCGTGTGGTTTGATTCTTGTTCATGAATTCTCTACCTACTCCTATGTCTTCGAGGTTTTTACCTACTTTGTCTTCCAACAGATTTAGTGTTTCTGTTTTAATATTTAGATCTTTGATCCATTTAGATTTTAGTTTCGTACATGGTGATAGGCATGGGTCTACTTTTAGTCTTTTGCATATGGATAGCCAATTTTTCCAGCACTATTTGTTAAAGAGACTGTTGTTCTTCCAGCGAGCATGTTTGGCCCCTTTATCAAAGATAAGGTTGAGTGAGTTTGTGGTTGTGGTTGAACCTTACAGAGAATTGGAATAGATGGTCTTTACCTCAA